>JAPKLY010000735.1:72490-98377 GCA_026898435.1 Prunella vulgaris | reverse complement strand
TAAAACAATTTATAACTGAAAAGTTAAACAGTTTATTACTGAAAAGTTACATCACTGTTGAATAAATTATTTGATTTAAATTTATTTTTAAACATAACTTTTGAGGCGGAGGGGATGTGGCATTACAGTATCAAGTTGATGTAAAGGCCAATGATACTGCAGAATGAGTGATTGAATAGTTGCAAGTCTAACAACGGGTGACTGAAATCAAAATCAAGTACTCTTGCTCTTTGCTTTTGGACACACGAATTAAAATAAAAGTGAAAAAATATAAATGATTTGATAGAAAAAGTGAAAAAATAATGAAAATAGTGTAAAAGGTATTAAAAATAATAATAAAGAAGTGAATAGTAGTTTAAAAAAAAATAAAAAAGCAATGAGCAACATATAGTGGAACGGACGAAAATAACAACATGAGCAACTTATAGTGGAACCGGTATCTGAGAGAATTAATCCTTGAGCGATCAAATGGGACTTGTATGGATCCATCAAATTTTTTTTGGTACAAAAAACCATTTGGAGCGTGGCATTTGATTAATAAAATTTATTTTTTAAATTATATTTCTTTTTGTATATATTTTAAATTAATAAAATTAAAGATGTGTGGACTACAAACAGAAGTGAATTCTGGCAAAAAAAACAAAGGTCAAGGTTATATATATGCACCACGTTTGTTAGCAGTACACACACAAAATGAATACACTAACTATATGATGAATACACACTCCAACAATTCTTATTTTTACCCTTCTATTAAAACCCTAGTTTTTAAAAAAAAAAAAAAATCTGTTTTCTCTCTCTCAATTTTCTAGTAAAAGCCAACCCCCAATCCATCTTTCTCCTGTGCTAACTCCAAACACATTTCTACATCATGCAGCCCTCACCAAATACTTTTTGTTAGCAACTCCATTCACACTATCTTTTTATCTCGTCATTTCTCTATTTCTCCCGTGGCAGCCAGCCATTCCAAATTCCAGGTTAATTACATTTCTAATCAGATTTTATGAAATAAAACAATATTTACAAAATATCATTTCAATTTTTTTTGTTTTGAAATATTTTATTAAAAATCATGTTCGATTTTTATTTACAAAATATATTTTTACTTTTAATTTTTCTTTTCAAAATTTTAAGTTTTGTTCCAAAATAATAGCCGAAAAAAGATTAGATATATATTTCGAAACTTGTTTTCCAAGAATTGTGCGTTTATTTTTTTCATGAATTAAATTCATTATTTTTATTATTTGTGTTCTATCTTCAAAAAATAAAATTGATTCTAAATGAATGGTGTTTTTTCTTCACATTTTAGTCTCTTTTTACTCTTCTATGTTAATTTGGAAATTTTGTTAGTTCACATGAATAATAAAAAGAGCTACAAAGCCTTTTTTTTTTTTAAATTATGGGAAGCTTTTTTCAGAACTCCATGGATGGGTGTATTCGCATATGGATATGCTTTGAGAATGAGAGTGAGGAGGGTATGTATGTCAATTTATATTTGTCTACAAATAATAATATTATTGAGTGTGTGTAGTTTTAATTGTGGTGCGTGCATATAACCTGGGCCAAAAACAAAACACTGGGTTGTTTAATTTTTTAAAAAGGAAAAAAGCACTTGTCCAATATTTGAGTGTTTAAAGTTCTTAGGCCCATGTTATATGCACTCCCCTTCTTTTAGTAGTACACCCACTCAAAAAATTAAAAAGAATAGTTATACATTAAAAAGACTAAACTATCCTTTGGAACCTAACTTTTAATCCACCCTCCCCACATCCTATCGCGCAGCCACCATTACATATAAACTCATGCACCCATTGCTGTGATTTGAAAAAAGAATCATAAGAAGAACAAAAAATTTAACATTTATAAACGACAGGTAAAAAAGCAATATTAGAAAACATCAAAAATAATAAAATTACAAAATTTAAAAAATTTGGAGAAAAATAAAAATTTCAAATTAAAAAAAATCGAAAAAATCTATTGTTGGATAAAAAAGTCATAGCTCAAATTTTAGAAAAATATTTCAAAAAATGTTTTTTTTTCGAAAATGTTTTCAAATTCGAAATCCATGACATCAGTTAAAATTTTTTAAAATTTCAAAAGCTTTTGTCAAAAAATTCTCGAAAAATATATCTTAATCCGATTTTTTTAATGAACAAACATTCTTAAACAAAAGAGATGGAAAGATTCAGGATGAGAATTGCAACAGATTCGAAAAAAATCTAAAAATCTCAGAAAAAATTCATAAATTTGTAAATCTAAAAAATTATATAATTAAAATCCAACTTTGAATTTAAAAAAAATATATGACTTTTTCAAAAAAAACCACCAATAGGCATTCAAATCCGCAATTATCTTTGATTGCGTAGTAGATTTATTATATCAAATCTTCACAAGAAAGAGAAGTAAATAAGAAAAGAAGAGAAGAAAAACCTTTGGATATCGTGGTGGTGGTAGAGTGGAGCTGCATTAAGGTGTGGTGGAAGTGGTGGAGGACAGCGTAGAAGAGAGAGATGAGTGCACGCAGCGAAAAGAAGTGAAAGAGGAGAAAAGTTAAAATTTTAAAAGAGGGTAGAAATGATATTTAATGGAGTATGTACTTATCATATAATAAGTGTACTCATCCTGTGTGTGTACTTATAACAAATGTGCGTGCATATAACCTGAGCCAATCAATATAAGTCTTGGCCCAATAATTAATGGCCCAAAGATTTTAGATTATGGGCCAGTGTTGGATGAAATATATATGTTGTATTTTCCTTTCTTCATTTTCCAACAATGATAACCCCCCTTGATCAAATGAATAAATATGCTCAACGGGTATGTCAATTAAAAATGGTAAAGAATAGATGTATATTTCTGTTTTTGAATTTCGATTTGCTTCTCCCCTCCTGGGAGCGTATAGATTTAAGAAAGAATTGAGAAGTAATTTGTGTAGTGAGTGTTGGAATTGGTTTTGAAAATGAGCTTTAAATGCTCTAGTTGGATCAATTTAATTGAGGGTAAAATGGTAATTTCCATGAGACTATGTGTAGTCGATGCGTTCTACTCGCGGAGTAGATCGTCACAGTATTTTTCGTTCTCAAAATCGAATTACGGTGAGTGAGAAATTAATTCTTGAAGTGAAGGTATTAATACAAGTGTGGAGTTGTAGGATGTGGGAACAAATTAAAAATAAGGAATTTTTAACTATTCTACATTGGAAAAACTATGAGGAAATTCATAGTACATATATAGGAGTTTAATGATGGTTTTCAAATTAGGCGAAGGGAGACTTTCCCATAAGCCGCGAGTGCGCCGCCGTCTGGACGGTCGGCCGTGTCGGTCCGGGCCGTGGACTTGGACTTGGATCTTGGCAATTGGTCTTTGGGCCTTTGGCCCATTCTCTATATCTTTTTAGAGACCCAAAAATGTGAAATGGATTAACTCAATTGGTGACCCGGAATACCTCTGTGGATCGTCTACGTCAGCGATCCGAAGAAGCTCAATCCAAACGAATTTAATATGAGTCGTTGGATGCTCCACGTCATTAATCCAGATGAGTTAGTGTATCTGATTCAAAATTTAAATATTTAAATTCCGGATAAGTTTAATTTCAGATTAATACTGTGTCACTGCCACGTCATTGATCCTTACGATCTATGATATGGACCGTCGGATTGTCTTCTAAAATTATATGGACCGTCAGATTATCTTCTGGAAGGTTCCAGAGTAGTCCAGATTCGTTGAGTCTATACATCCGTCGGTTCCGCATTATATGAGGTCAGAACTGCCCACTAAGATCGTGGGAATATCTCCTACGTATCTTCAGATTAATCCCAACTGAGTCTTCATTTCGCATCTATAAATAGGAGGTCCTGAATTCTAAATTTTTTTAACGAAAATCAGCATCTCGAGTCCTCTCTTTCTCATCTCTTTTTCAGCATAGTAGTCTGTTCAGTTCGTACACTTCAAAAGTTCGTCTTTTCTCTGTGTTTAGCAGTGCTGCTATCATAGAGACGTAAATCGTTTTACCTTTGGGGACGATAACGTGTATCCTGTGAACACTAGCCAGGACGTATTTCGTCTTGCGGGCAAAGGTTCCACCTTGACTCAGTTTAATTTTTCTGTGTCGTGTTTTCCAGTGTTTTCTAAAATCGTAGTTTTCTGTCCTGTGTTATTTACATACCACATAAAAAAATAGTGAGTGCAACCCTACATAATTGATCGATTTTGTGCTTTTTAATCTCATCGATTTAGTGTCCATCAAAACAGGTTGCTGAATTCTTATGTGGTGTGGGTTTTGTGTGAGACGTGAGAGATTGAAGTGAAGGAACCAATATTGTTGTGCAACTCAATCGACCTCAACAAGATTTTGAATCTTTAAACAATAATCAGAACTTACGAAGAACTTTGATGAACACAAATTGCAGAAATTAGGAAGTCAAAGAACAGGGGATTTTACGTGGTTCGATCAGTTGATCTATGTCCACGAATGAGGTTGCTTGCTTTCACTAATTAGTGGATAATAGTTACAGAGTACAAAGTGTATTCATATTTTTTCTCAATAATCACTCTCAATGATTATCACACGCTATCTCTGGTTTGAATGCGTATATTTATAGCTCTAATCCCTAACTGATCTTAAACCTGTAACCAATCAACGAGCTCGTATGGTTACAACTGCCAAGAATAACTGATCAATCGTCCAATAGGATTACTCCTCCAACAGCTCAAATAACCGACTTTATCACTCTGTTAAAGTAGTCTTCGTCATACTCTGTTTACTCATAATTGTCAGCTTAGGATATTACTTTAGTATGAGTGACTCAGGAAGTGGGTAATTTTAGCTCAGGATAATTTCTCAGGATTGCGCGGCAATCCTTTAGGTTACTGAGTCTTCAGTAGGCACTTTGCCTTAGGATTCTAAATACTCAGGATGAGTGTCAGGATCAGTGCACTCAGGCTCAATATCAAACCTTCACTCAGGCTTAGGATCAGTTTCTTTCACGTTCAGGATCCAAACTTCAGGATCAGAATTCCGGATTAGTTTTCACGATTCAAACTCAACTTTCTTTTACATATTACAAATATTTAGGACAAAATTCAAATATTTGTTACCCGGCCATGCGTTTTCAATTCGAACCAGATAACTCTTCTTTTAGCAACTAAACCTAGATATCATTAATTTGTACTGCACTAACTATGTTGGACATTTTTATTTATATTTATTAAATAAATAATGTACAGAAAATACGTAATATTTAACGAAAGAATGATGACATCCTCGGTGACGTATTTCCATAATTCTTTATTTGGGTCAGGGAGGTAACGTTTTTCACAATGACAATAATTTGAGTGAAGATCGATCCACAAATACAATGAGACATTATGAGTGGTTATCCAAATGATATTGTATAAATGTCTCGTCTTTTTACGGATCAAATTATTTATTGCCACCTGTCCTTTTGATGAGATGTATAATTATCTCGATACTGAAACTCACTACAAAAAATCAAGAAAAACTGTATGGGGGGATGTCGGATGACCCTATATACGCCAAGTTACTGTTGTAATCGAGAGGAAAGCGTAAAGCGTAAAATAAAAGACACAGTATTGATGACCCAGTTCGTCACGGAGTGACTACATCTGGGGGCGACCAAGCCAGGAGATTATACTAATAATGAACTGCCGTTACAATGTGGAAGTATCAAGTACATAATACAGGGAATGATACTATATATATACAATACATAACCCTAAGTCTTGTGGGCCTAAAGCCCACTGGATATATCTAATATTATATCCACACAATATAATAATATATTTACATATATTATGACACTCCCCCTTGGATATAATATGACAAGGAAGAATGCAAGTGTTACTTAGTGGAGTGTTACAAATGGCCCCGAGGATACAATCATCAGGATTGTTTAACATTTGTTACTCCCCCTGAAGATAACAACCTTCCAAGTCGACGCATCCCGATTCCATGTACGCACTTTTCAAAAGTCGAAGTAGGAAGGGATTTAGTGAACAAATCAGCTAGATTGTCACTTAAGCGTACTTGTATTATCGTGATCTCACCACTCTTTTGGAGTTCGTGAGGATAAAAGAATTTTGGGGAAATATATTTCGTCAAGTTCCCTTTGACATAGCCTTGCTCATTTGTGCAATCATGCAGCATTATCTTCATAGATAATTGAGGGGCTTAAGTCAACAGAAGGGATACCACACGAATCGTGAATGTGTTTTATAAGGGACTTTAACCACACACATTCTCGTGTAGTTTCGTATAGAGCTATGATCTCTGAGTGGTTTGACGATGTGGTCACCAAAGTTTGTTTGACAGATCTCCATGAAATGACTGTTCCACCACAGAGGAATACATAACCCGTTTACGATTTCGCATTATGGGGATCAGATAGATAACCAGCATCAGCATAACCTATAAGTGTGTTGTCTTGGTTTCTTTGATAGAAAAGACCAAGATCTTGTGAACCTTGAAGATATCGTAAGATATGTTTCACACCATTCCAATGTCTCCTCGTAGGGGAGGCACTGAACCTTGCAAGTAGATTGACTGCAAAGGCAATATCAGGCCTAGTGCAGTTTGCAAGATAGAGCAGTGCACCAATTGCACTTAGATATGGAACTTCAGGTCCCAATAGCTCTTCGGTATCTTCTTTAGGTCTAAATGGGTCCTTTTCCAAATCAAGGGAACGGACAGCCATTGGAGTGCTTAAAGGATGAGATTTATCCATGTGGAATCTCTCCAACACTTTCATTAGGTAAGCTGATTGGTGTATCAGTATTCCTTCAGGAAATGCTCGATCTGCAGACCGAGACAGAACTTAGTTTTACCCAAAGTTTTCATTTCAAATTCAGTTTTTAAGATTGAACTTGCTTCTTCAATCTCTTTCCTTGTTCCGATAATGTTTAGGTCATCCACATACACTTAGATGATGCAAAAACCATTAAGGGATTTCTTTGTAAAGACACAAGGAAAAGCCTCGTTATTTACGTATTCCTTCTTCAGGAGGAATTCACTTAGTCGATTATACCACATACGACCTGACTGTTTAAGCCATATAACGAGCGTTGCAATTTAATGCTAAACATACTACGATGTTCGTTATTCCTCATTTGGGGAATAGTTAATCCATCAGGGATTTTCATATAGATGTCAGAATCTAATGATCCGTATAAGTATGCGGTAATTTATGTCCATTAACTGCGTTTAACTGCCAGGGATATATGGCGGAACTTTATAATACTAACAACAGGAGAATTTGTTTGATCACATCAAACTCAATAATGGGTCACTGCGAAAAACCCTTAAGCTGTTAATCTCGCTTTGTATCTCTCAACTTCATTTTGTTTCGTATTAATACCCATTTATATCCTTCAGGGATAAAATGTTTAGGGGGTATGTACGATAGAACAAAACAGTTTATTTTGCGAGTCTAGCTCTTCCATATTTGCTTCTTTCTATTGCATCTAATCAAATTTAGATACTGGTACCAGATTTTAGAAAGAGCAACTATGGGTACGAATATGTTGTCGACAACAGTGATATGTTTGTCTCCTGTGTTTATTTAAGATTCATGTAAACCAGATCTTGATCATTTCCCATTGATCTGGGTGTTCCGCAATCCTAGTATTTTGATTGCTATGTGCACGTGCGTTTTACTAGGATTTCTAGTCTTCAGGACGAATCTCTTCAGGAGATTTCATGAGTGACTGAATATATTATTAGCATTAATATACCATGGTTTTGTGTAAGGAGGTTCATTACGCTTCTAGCGTATAGGGGCATCCTTAACTATTCACAGTCACTTCATTTATAATCAGTAATGCATTTGACAATGCATCTGGCAGATTACTTGCTGATTATTGCAAGTTTATTTTCTTTTGAACTTTTGGTTCAAGTTTGACTAGTGTGTGGGCCTAAGTATTGAAGATCTTTTGTGTTCCACATAATTTCATGGCATTTATTAATTGTGGTATTTTTCTCTCCCCCTAAGGCCAGAAATAGATCTTCATCGAATGTGCAGTCAGCGAAACGGGCTGTAAACTGATCCCCAGTTAAAGGCTCGAGGTATTTAAGTATTGTGGGAGATACAAAACCGATGTAAATACCGAGTTTCCTTTGTGGGCCCATAGATGTTCGCTTATGTGGTGGTATTGGAACATACACTACACAATCGAATGTTCGCAGATGGGAAATGTTAGGTTCATTTCCACGCACGAGTTGAATAGGGGAATATTCATGATATGCAGTTGGTCGGAATTGGATTTGTGATGATGCATATAAGATTGCATGCCCCCAACATGAAACAGGTAAGTTCATTTTTTGTAGTAGTGATCTAGCGATTAATTTAAGACGTCTAATTAATGATTCAGCTAGACCATTTTGAGTATGAACATGAGGGACCGAATGCTCCACTTTGATTCCCAATGCCAAGCAACAATCATCAAATGCCTTATAGGTGAATTCACCGGCATTGTCCATGCGTATGGATTTGATTGGATGATCTGAGAATTGTGATATCAACAGGATAATCTGAGCAATAAGCTTTGCAAAAGCAGTATTGCGAGTGGATAGCATGGTGACATAAGTCCACCGAGTGGATGCATCTATTAGGACCATAAAGTACTGAAATGGTCCAGATGCTGGGTGTATAGGTCCACAAATATCTCCTTGAATCCGCTCAAGGAATTTAGGAGATTCAGTTCTTACTTTACTACTAGAAGGATGAATTATGAGTTTACCCTTTGTGCAAGCATCACATATGTATTCATTAACAGAAGGGATTCTGTTGTGTGTTATGTTATGGCCAGATGAATTACATAGAATCCGACGCATCATGGATTGTTCTGGATGTTTTACCGCTCATGCCATAATTTGAAAGAATTTGGATCATTAAATTTTAGATTAAGAGCTATATGGAGATTTGAGGGTCTGATGTATGTATAATACAAACCAGACGAGAAAGATGGAGGTTTTTCGACGATGTGTTTACGATAATTTTAAATAGTGAGTCATTAACAGATATTCACTATTGTCCTCAGTATTTGTCTCAATGTGATAGCCATTCTGTCGAATGTCTTTGAAACTGAGGAGAGTACGCTTTGATTATGGATACAATAAAGCATTTTCGATTATCAGCTCGGTACCCATAGGTAGAATGATCGAGGCTCTTCCGGAGCCAACGATTTGTATGTCGTCATCGGAAATAGTAGTGACACTTCCTTTCTTTTCAGTTAATGTTTGGAAAAATTGTCTATCTTTTAAGATAGTATGTGTAGTAGCACTATCTACTAAGCACAATACATTAATCTCCATAAGCACTTAAGTGTATGTTTGGATACGTTTAGATATGAGGAATGCTAAGGAGAGCCAAGATTACAGACGCTGATTGATCAGCCGCACAAGGGATCACTTAGGTCCTACTTTATCAAAAACGTATTAAATTTTGTAGTCAATAGTCATATGTTCACCCAAGAGATCATCCTTTGTCTATGACAAAGCCTGCTTTGGGCAGGTCGGTGTGGTGTGTTTCACCGTGATGAGCCTTCCCATTTTTATCTTTTAGCATACGTTGATACACCTCCACCAAATGTTTTGGTATACGACACGAGCGAGACCAATGGTCGTCGCATCCACACATGTGACAGACTTGTTTGTTCTGTGCACGTGAGCTCGATGGTTTATCTTGAGGTGCATTCATTTCAGTTGCATTATATTGTGCATTATTGCGACCTCGACCTCTTCCCCTACCACGGCCTCGACTTCGGGTCGATCCGCGTTCCCCACTCGCCTCATTTCCTTTTCCACGTTTACGGCCTCTAGAGTTCCTCCGAGTAGCATGTGCTTCAGGCACAGCTTGTGAGCCAACCGATCTAGTATTGTGATTTTTTCATCAACAATTGGTTGTGCTTTTCTGCAACTAGAAGTGCAGAAATAAGGTCGGAGTGTGTGTGATACTCTTTGGCCCTGTACTGCAGCTGGAGTACAAGATTAATAGCGTGGAAAGTGGAAAGAGTTTTTCAATTAACTGATTAACAGTTATTGTTTGTTTACACAGCTTAAGCTGAGAAACTATGCGATGTAGGGCGGAGTTGTACTCCGTTACAGACTTGAAGTTTTGGAAACGAAGTGTTATCCAAGCATGTCTGGCTTCAGGGAGGATCACATCATGTTGTTGTTGGAATCGATCCTGGAGGGATTTCCACAACGTCGATGGATCTTTTTCAGTGAGGTATTCGTTCTTAAGATCTTTGTGAAGATGATGTCTTAAGAAAATTAGAGCTTGTGCCATTTGGGCAGTTGTGGATTTAGATGGTTGTCTAGTTGTGTCGGTAAAGTCTTTAGAGGCTAAGTTGATTTCAACGTTGAGAGCCCATGTCAAAAAGTTATGGCAATCAAATGCCAATTTATCGAATTCACATTTAGTGATTTTTGACATGTTTTTGCTACAAAAATTAATAAATGGAAATTTATTAAAAATTATTTGTTTGTAGCATTTAATAATTAAGGCTCAATCAATAAAATATTGCTAAGACAAAAATTAATAATAGGGGTGTATTTGATAAAAGACTGGGTGTATGACTTGTGAGACATTTATTAATGGGACTTGAACCCAAAAATAATTATTGAATAAGGCCTCTTAAAAAAATTGATGATTTGGGCTTTCATAATGCCATTATGAATTTGATAATTATTAATGGGACTGCGGGCCCAAAGAATAATTGTTAGGATCCAAATTAATTGGGATCAACTAAATAAAATGCCCAATCATGTAAAAAAATTGGCCTAAGTAATTAATTAATTAATTTTTTTTAATATAAAGGGCTTGGCCCATTTAGGAAAATAGGCCCAAATTCGGAATTGAAGGCCTAAACCGAAAAAGCCCAAATAATTAAATAAGGAGGCCCATTTCAGATATCAGATTAAAAGGGCCCAGAATATTAAATAAGGAGGCCCAGAACAATGTTCATGTATCAGATTAGTGGGCGACAAGATTGGTCAATAGGGCGAAGAAAAAGGCGGAAAAATCGGTGAGAATAAGTCCACCGTCCCGTAACTGGCGTTCACAGCGCGCAGCCGCCGCTGTTCTCGTCGCGCGTTGCACGCCGTCGCGGAGTTACTGTCGCGACGATTTTTCGCAGCCGACTATGCGGCGCTTATTCGCCGTCGCAGGCGGTTAGACGCCGGTATCGATTTCCTCGCCGTTCGTGTCGGTCGTCGCATAGGTGCAACGCCTTCACGGACAAGAGCTGCGTTCTCACACAGGAGGTGGTGTCGCGCTTTGCCGTCGCCGTTTTGCGTAGCCGCTGTGCGCAGGCGCAATTCGCCGTCATGGCTCATCGCCGTTCGCACAGCCGCTTGAGGCGCTGTCGTCGCGGCCTACCGCCGTTCGCAGAACAGGGGCGGTGCCATCGCGGTGCAAGGCCGCGTATCGCCGTCGCAAACGGTGGCCGATCGTCGAGCCACTTCAGGGGCCATCGACGTCGTCGATTTGGTGCCGCGAATCAAGGACCGGGGCATCGCCGGCGTTCGTCGGCAAAAGGTAGGTGCGAATTGGGAATTTCCGATTTCCACTTTCTGGTTTTCGAAAACATTTCAGATTTTGGGTTTTTTCGAAACATTGAATGGGGTTTTTGCAAAACATTGGGTCTGCTGATTGAATTCCACCTGGAACAGGGGTATTGGCTAAAGAGGCTCGATCGATGGCGACCGATTTTAGAAATTGGGTTTTGTTACGCAGTACCAGAGCAATTCCAAATAGCATATATAAGCCACATACGAACATAGAAAATTCAGTATATCCCATATGATCAGAAAATTATACGCACATATGAATCAAAAGAAATCAGGGTATTAAAGATTCATGATTTAAGCAGGGGACATATGCGTACATAATAACATGCGAGCAGCTTGTCGATTCACATCAGAATATACATGTATGCAAATCATATTATTTCATAGTAAAAAACAGATTGATGACATAATCTGCAGGATTTCCAGAACATAAAACATATATTTGCAGGATACTCTATGTATGGATTTTAATGATATTCGCATTAAACATATGGGTACATGAATATCATAATAATTGCAGGATATAATGCAGAAACCTAATCATGGATTTACTAAATGTATCAGAATAATTTTTAACCACGAAACTTACTGTTTCAGCAACTTATAAAATTAATCCTGAATTTTGATCCTGAAAACAGCTGGAGCAATCCTCTCGTAAATCCTTATTGCTCGTAGAGACTCGTGCTGATAACGTGTTGTAATCGAGAGGAAAGCGTAAAGCGTAAAATAAAAGACACAGTATTGATGACCCAGTTCGTCACGGAGTGACTACATCTGGGGGCGACCAAGCCAGGAGATTATACTAATAATGAACTGCCGTTACAATGTGGAAGTATCAAGTACATAATACAGGGAATGATACTATATATATACAATACATAACCCTAAGTCTTGTGGGCCTAAAGCCCACTGGATATATCTAATATTATATCCACACAATATAATAATATATTTACATATATTATAACAGTTACGAGTTAATTAAATTTTTATTATGTGCATCTTTTAGACGTTAATTAAACGAGTGAGCCAGGTGTATATATATGGAGTTGGATTCTCTCCATTTAATATTTTTTTATTTTCTTTCTTCAATGTAAATATCATTATTATCATGGGTATATATGTATTATTAAAATAATTAGTAAATATATACATATATGAAACCCATAATAATAGTTGATATTTATACTAAATTTAGAAAGTGGAGAAAATATTAAATGGAGGGGATCCAAATCGGTATATATATATATATATAGTCTACATATTAAAGCGCATTAATATAAGAAGGAGAATAGCTAATCACATTTTTTATGAGATTTTTTTTTTAAAATTAAGTGGTAATAGGAGGAGTAATCCATTAGATTTAGGGGGTATTTTGGCTGAGTTTATAAACTTTCTAAAATGGCTTATAAGTTGTTATAAAAGCTTATAAGTTCCTTTAAAGTGTTTAGTAAGATGCCTAATTAACCACTTAAATTTTTTTAAAATAAGCTCCTTACATATTATAACTTAAAAAAAGTAAGTTTGAGATATTTTAACTTACTTTTCTCACCCCCTCCATCTTCATCCACCCGCCTCATGACCCCGCACTCCGCCACCACTCCACAACCACTATCTCAAAATAAAAAACCAAATATATATATATATATATGTATCTTTTATTAAAATTAAATTTTTAAATAAAATATGATAAATAATCAAAGAACTTGTAAATTGTATTAATACTTCAACAGCTTATAAGCAATTTAAAAATAATACTGCCTCCGTCCCCTTATAAGTTGCTCACAAGTTTTAGGCACTAAAGGGTATACAAATATTGATATAGTACATGTAATGTGATGGAAAAAATTGAAAAAGTAATGAGAATAGTGTAAAAAATATTGAAAATAATAATAAAGAAGTAAATATTAGTTTCCTAAAAAGGTAAAAAACAAATGAGCAATATATAGTGGGACGGACGAAAATGACAAAATTAGCAAAGCAACTTATAGTGGGACGAATATAGTATCTTATAAGCTCTTAAGATAACTTATAAGATATTAGAATTTATAAGATGTTTAAAATAAGTTTAGTCAGCCACTCTTTCAAATTAATCCCACTTCTTTTAATATCTTTACACAAAATATATGTTCGACACACTCTCAAGTGTGTTTGTCATTAATATATTAATTGAAACAATATCACTCTTGCTTTGTCATTTTAATAGCTCATCCAACTCGAGCATGAGGCCCGTTCTAATACAATCTAAGTTAATTGTTGTGTTCGAAATGGACCTCCATCTCTCATTAGTATGATATTGTCCGTTTTAAGTCAATCCCACACGATTTTGTTCATGGATCTTTTGGTTTTGTTCTTGGGCTTCTCCCAAAAGGCCTCATACCAATAGAGATTTCTCCTTTTTATATTCCACATGGTCTTCTCTTATTTATCTGATGTGTGATACTGTTTGAACTCCCAACAATCCTCCCCTCAAACATATACCACCGAGGCTCCCCAAAACGCCCCGCTCTATCTAGGTCATCCCGCCTAGTCCATAGAGACTATGGCGTTCCACCAAGTGAGAATTCCTTTACACTATCATTTTTCGAGGGCAGTATTTTCTTCCCACAGATGGCCAATTTGTTGGATTCGGGATGTACTTCCATCTCTAATTGGTATGATATTGTCTACTTTGGGCCAAGCACGCACAATTTTATTCTTGGGTTTCCTCCAAAAGGACTCATACCGTATAAATGTACTTAGGTACGTGTAGAGCAAAGTCCAACCGGTGGATGGCCTGATTTTCAACGGCAGCAGCGGTGGCTGGACATGGATGGCGACGAAGGTGGAATTGGGACAACAGAGGAAATTGAGCTTCTGTACGCGACTGGGCTTTTTAATTATATATGTGTAGGTGAGGGCACACATGAGGCCCCATCCTCATCAAGCTTTGATTTTAACGTGGACGAGGGGCCCACCCTCTTCAATGATGAGGGTCACGTCCTCGCCTCAGTCAAAATTGTGAACTAACCGACGAAGCCGCACTCACTAATGCACGAAGATTTGCCCTCGTCTCGATCGAACTGTGAACCGAGCAAGGGCTTGCGCTTATCTCACCCTTTTAATAGATGAGGTGAGCTCGTCCTCGTCTTGTTCCTCTTTAAATTTTAAAATATTTCTTCCTCACTAACACTCCCTCTCTAATAAAGAGGGGTCTAATTATGTCCCCTCTCTTTTTATTTATATATTTTTAGTGTATGAGAAAGTATTATCTAGTGTATCACATGCTTAATTTGGAAAATACTCCCTCAATCCCAGAACTACTGTCACACTTTTTTTATTTGGACGTTCCAATTATATTTTCACACGCCTAAAAAGGAAACTTTCACACTCACAAAAGTCAATAAAGTATATTATTTCTTATTTTATTATTTAACTTTACACTCATATACTCATTTTTTCTTGATTTGCGTGTCTAGGACTACTAGTAGTCCTGGGACGGGGGAGTAACGGTTTTTGACTAATAAAAGAAGTTGTGCATCGTCATCTTGTTAAGAGTACTAATTACGTAGAATTTTCGGGAATCAATATAGAATATTTATAGGCTTAATTCTATAAAAATATACCACATTTTACTCAACTTTCAATTTAATCCCGAGCTTTACGATTATAATTAAAAAGCACAACCTTTTAAAAAAATTCAATCCGATACATAATTTTCATCTCTGACCGGCAATTGATGATGTATCTCGCCGAACTGAGTAAAAGTTTTTCATGCTGGCATGCATGCATAAAATTTAGAAATTCAAACCTCCAGTGTTGAGATTTTTCAGAATTTGGTATGATTTTGAGCAATTTTTCTAGGGTATTTGAGTGTTTTTTTTAAGTGTTTTATGAATCTAATATTGAACGTTACAAACATATAAGAGCATTTATGCCTTCTACAGCCAAAAAATATTTCTAAATAAAGAGTAATGTTATTTTATATATATGAATTTGATATATGGTGTGCAAATTAAAAAAAATATTATTAAATGTGTGTATGTCAGTGTGGTAAACTTTCACGCGCTCCGATGAGACATGTTATCGGTCTTCGACTGAAAATTAAAAAACATATATCGAATTGAAATTTTTTTAAAGATCGGGCTTTTTAATAATAATCGTGAAGCTCATAATTAAATTAAAAATTGAGTAAAAGGTAGTGCATTTTTAAAGAATTAATCCATATTTATACTACAGATACTGATTTTTCTTTTGAAAGATTGAAGGGGCGCGGCTAGCTTTATCTGGCCCTATCTTTATTTTACGAATCTTTCTCCACGCTCTTCTTTGTGGGAAGTGCCAAAAGACACACCAACCACATATAATACTTTCAGCAAAAAAATCATTGAAAATTTAATTATCAATTTATATAATTGGAAAGAATTTCATTTCATCTTAAAATTTAAATTTATAAAGAGATGTAATTAATTAAGTTGATTCTTGGGGCATTTCTTATGCTCCTAATTAAATAATATTTTTGCCTTTTCACAAAAACAATAAAATAATAAAGAGATGTAAAATTAATTCATTTCTATAATTTTCTAATATTCTCCTCACTCAACAAGGGCATGAACTAGAGGTTTTAATACATACAAAATTTTTATATATATCAACTAAAAGTTCAAAATTATAGAGAATGTAAAATTAATTTATTAATATAATTCCCTTAGTAATTAATGAATCTGTTTAATGAAAAATAATAATTTATATATTTTTGTATATATATATATGTGAAAGCTATTAATTTATATATTGAATATAGTTAATATTGTCCAACATAAACATGAATACTACTTTCTTTCATATGAATTAATATTTTTCTCAATATATTCCTGATTGGGGGCACGGTCAAAATGAAATCATATTTGGTGGATGTAGTATTGCAATGTACCCAAGTTTTGGTGTAAATATAAACAATTGAAAATTGACCTCGTTTTGATGTTAAATCGCGATTTGATCTTAAATCATGTATGGTCTACATAGATGTTGTTGCAAGTGACAGAACTAGTATACCATATAATGAAAAATTATTTTTAGTATATATAGCTAATATGTAACAATACTTATATCTTGATATAGAATACTTATACGTATATATATATACATATTAAAATAATTATATAGATATATATAAGGAAATTTTTTTTTAAGAACCGTCATTTAGTGAATGTGACTAAATGAGGACGATAACTTTATATAACTTTATAAGTTAATAATTTATTTTTTTTAAAGAGTTTTATATTCAACAAGCTCAAATTTAATTTATATAGGTTTATAAAATATTCTTATTACCACATATTTTTTTATCACATCATAAAATTAATTAAATAATAAATAAGATGTACTTGTTGATAGGCGAACTAAAGCTAGATTATTAAGGAGAGTTAATATAAATAAAAGTTCAAGACTTAATAGCTCGTCCTTAGCTCATTCCAGGTGGCCAGAACCACGTCATCATCCATTGACCAGTCAACATGACAGAGAAAGAGCTCGCATAGTAGCTCGCCAAGAGTTCGCCCAGAGCAGGAGACAAGAGATCACATACAAGGCTAGAAAGACTTTTACCTATTCTACCATAGCTGGAAATTGTTGAAGACGAACTACCCTATACTGTTGAAATATGTCTCGTGAAAACACTCATACCTCGTCCACAACCAGGAGATGGAAAGGACAGGGGTCCCAACGAAATCATGCTGACGGAGAGTCCTCCCGCCAGCGAGCTCCTGGGCGAGCTACTGGCCAGGCACGGGCCCCAACTACTCTGCAGGACGGGCTAGACCCATTCAGTCTATGCTCAAGAACCCAGATGAACTGGAGCGAACTATTGCCCTACTCCAAGAGGTCCACAGACAACAACAATTAGTTAACCTACATTCAACTACCCACCCTGCTCCCACCAACACAGCCCGGGATCGGGAGACAAGGTGACGAGCTAGGTGATGAGCTACTGGAGAGCTAGGTGACGAGCTATATGACGAGCTACTGGCGAGCTGGGTGGCGAGCAGCACGCCAACAGGCCACAGGAAAAGCAAAAATGAGCGACAGGCTTGGCCCACAAGGTGAGCGAACTAGGAGTCAGGCGGAAGGCTCCACCATAAACCAGTAGCGTGGCACCCTCCAAGAAAAGTTGGGGCAGGGGTACAAGGAAACGACATATAAGTCCGTTCCAGGGCCACTACTCCTAGTGAGGAGAGAAGATTCAGACCTACATCCTCATAGGTCCGCACATGATAGGTTGCGGCGACCAACTTCAGACAGACTTTGCCTAAATGGAGCTCAGCAATTCCGGTAAGTCACAGTTGAACCGTCCCAGAGCGAGGGACTACGGGGTCGTACACATACTAGGCATACGGCCCTTGAACATCCTCCACAGGAGACGGTGCACAACGACGAGTTGGCCATGCTAAAAAAGGCTATGGAAGAGCTCCAAATGCATGTAGCCGCAAAAAGTGATGGTGCAGGTACAAATTCACTCCTGGTGTCGCCTTTGGCATCCGCCATACTCAAAGCACCGGTACAGAAAAAGATTCAGTTCCCGGCGATGGCCGCATATGAGGGAGAGTCTGATATGAAAGTACATATTTCCAAATACTCAGACTTTATGATCTCGATGGGAGCGACAGATGCCACGCAGTGCAGGAATTTTCCGTTGACTTTTGGAGACTGAGCTCACAGATGGTTCTCATCGCTAGCTCCGGGGTCAATTTCAGTTCTTTGGACAGCTGACACGGGAGTACCTATCATACTTCTCCGGTTATGGGTCGTACCTCACCCAAAGGCATAGACTTGCAAATATCAATCAGGGAAATGAGGAGTCAGACCAGCAATATTTGGAGAGGTTCGACAGAATCCTACTGGAGGGCGAACCTATCAGTGAGGATACAAAGATTGTGGCGGTCATGGCCGGCTTAAAGAAGGGAACAGAACTATGGAAGGAGATGCACTTGTCTTGTCCAAAGACTTACGCTGAATTCTGACACAAGGCAGGTGTATACATAGTTATGCAAGAGGCACTACTGAAAGAATTGGGGAGTGCTGAGGAGAAAAAGTTGGGGGGCAAAAAGACTGGGGGCACGTACAAAGCCTGGAGAAATTTAAAGTCTTTCAGAGACGGCGAAGAATTCAAAGAAAAGCTAAACCAAGTGCTGACGGTGTCGGTTGATCAGATATACACAGCAGTCAAAGATAGAGCTATGTTAAATAAGCCGAGAAAGATCAGACAGGATCGCAGCAAGCTCAACCCCAACAAATACTGTGCGTACCACCAAAGCATCAAACATTTCACCATTGAATACCGAGATTTGTTGAAATGGCTCTAAAAATTTTACGAGGATGGCAAGTTGGCCTAGTTTGTCAAGAAAGCTCCTGTAAAGACAAAGGAAGGAAAGGAGGGAGGAAACCGATAATGATGATGAAGAAGAGGACGAAGACTGTCCTCCCAGGCAGAATAGGCGGAGACCATCTCCATGTCATGCACAGCAAGAGCCCAATAGAGAGATCCTGGTCCTTGAAGAGCAGTCTGGGCTAGCTGGCGGGGTAACAGACGGAAGGCCACCAGCATCAAAGAGACAGAGAAAAATGGACCTACAGGCTATTCACCAAGTTAAGGAAGGAAGCTCAAGTACCAAGACCAGCTCCAAACCTACTGCAGAGCTGACATTCTCACATGCTGACTTGGAAGGGATCCTCACTCCCCACAACAACTCGTTGGTGATAAGCGCCAACATCATGAACACAAAAGTTCACCCCCTGCTCGTGGACACAGGCGCCTACACCAACATACTATTCAAAAGCACCCTAACTCTGCTAGGAAATTATGAGTCGTATATAGAGGATTGTAATCACAGAATAGTGAGGTTTGGAGAAGCTGTAACCATCTCCGTAGGTATGACTAGGTTGTCGGTCGAACTTGTATCGATCAAGGACCTGGAAAAAAGACTCACTAGGTTGATAGATTTCCTAGTTGTAGATCAGCAGTTATCTTACAACAGGTTCCTCAGCCGTTCTTTTATATCTAAATTTAAAGTGGTCTGTTCCTACTACTACTGTTTAAAATTCCCAACTCCAAAGAACGACGACACTATAAAGGGTGATCAAAAGAAAGTTAGGGAGTGTTTGCTACAAATTAAAAAACCTGTTACGCAGGTTCTTGTATATGAAGAGGAAGTACAACACTCAGCCGACGATCCAAATATCCTCGATGTTATCTCGGTTGAGACTAAGTTAATGGAGGTGGACAACCAGTCGGAAGAGTCGGTGGTCGCCCAAGTTGATCCGAATGTCCCCCAACAAGTGGTGCCCATGGATGTAGATGAACCTACCAGCTCAGCCATGCAAGAACCTGTGGAGATCCATGAACCTGCTCCTAGTGAAGCAAGGCGAGAAGACCTCGAACCCCGAGTGGGTTACGAGCCTATGCAAGATGAGGATGAGCTGAGCTGTGAAGGATTTACTTCAAATCCAAGATGGAAAACTAAGAAGAGGCGAGCTACCCCAGTAGAAGAGCTCAGAGCTATCCAGGTGGATCCCAGCAGAAGTGACTTGAAACTTTTTATAGGTTCTGAGTTACAGGAGCCATACAGAAGCAAGATAGAGGAATTCCTCAGATCCAACCTGGACGTGTTTGCCTGGTCTCATGAAGATATGACGGGAATCTCGTTGGAGCATGCTTGTCATCGATTAAATGTTGATCCTACGAGGAGACCCGTCCGATAAAAATGAAGAAAGTACGGACCAAACAAGTACGAGGCCCTGACCACGGAGGTGAAGAAGTTATTGGACAACAAGCTCATCCAGGAGGCACTCTGTCCACAGTGGGTAGCTAACCCAGTGCTTGTGAAGAAACCAAATGGGACATGGCAGCTGTGCATAGACTTCATGGACCTTAACACGGCTTGCCCGAAGGACAACTTCCCACTGCCTCACATCGACCAGCTAGTAGATAGCACTGCAGAACACGAGCTAATGACACTCATGGATACTTTTACAGGTTATCACTAGATAGCAATGCACCCAGATGACCAGGAACGCACGACGTTCTACATAAATAAAAACATGTACTGCTGGAGTAGGATGCCCTTCGGACTAATCAATGCCGGAGCAACGTACCAAAGGTTGGTCAAAAAAATATTTGATCAACACATTGGACATACCTCAAGCAAGCATTTGACATAATACGAACCTACAACATGAAGTTGAACCCAAAGAAGAGTAGCTTTGGAGTACATTTGGGGAAGTTTCTTGAACATCTGGTGAGTCAACGAGGGATCAAAGTCAACCCAGCCCAAGTAAAGTGCATAATGGAGATGAAGCCACCAGACTCGGTGAAAAAAGTTTAGAGACTTACAGGATGCCTGAAGGCCCTGAACAGATTCATTTCCAGGTCCGACGATAAAAATCGACCTTTCTTCAAGTCGATAAAGGTCAAGAACAAGGACGACTTCTAGTGGACGAGCGCCTGTCAAAGAGCATTTGAGGAAATCAAAGAATACCTCAGCAATCCACAAATCCTATCGAAGCCCGAACCTGGAGAGAATCTGTACCTATACTTGGCGGCGTCGGAAGTAGCCAGCTCGGTGCTAGTACGAGCAGAAGGGAAAACACACTTGCAAGTGTACTACGTTAGCCAAGCATTACACGAAGCGGAGCTACGCTACTCGCCTACGGAAAAGTTGGCTTACGCACTAGTAATGAGTGTTAGGAAATTAAGGCCCTACTTTATCGACCACCAGGAGGAAGTGCTGACAATGTTTCTGTTGAGGTAAATACTACATTGACCGGACACTGCTGGATGCTTACTTAAATGGTCACTAGAGGTCAGCCAATATGGAATAACTTACGCACCCCGAACAGCGATCAAGAGACAAGCGCTCGCCGACTTCATTATCGAGCTAACTTTCCCACGAGATTCGACGATGGGACGTATCATCCAATGGTACCTCTACATAGACGAATCATCAACGAGCACAATAGTAGGAGCCAGTGTAGTATTAATAAGCCCGGACAGATAAGTCTTCACTTCCGCAATTAGATTTGATTTCAGAGCCACAAACAACGAAGCTAAATATGAGACACATATAGCCGGACTTAGGTTATCATTAGTTATGGGGGCAACCAAACTGCAAAATTATAGAGATTCAGAGCTAACAATATCCCAAGTCTGGGGAGAATACGAAGCTATGGACCAATAGATGGCACTATACCAAAAAATAGTGGCGCACCTGATTGCACTATTTGAACAAGTGTACACCGAGCAAATTCCAAGGCTAGAAAACACACAAGCAGATGTACAAGCCCGACTAGCTACGAGCAGTGGAGAAGCAGAGCTAGCAGAAGTTGTAGTAACAAAACTACGAGAACCCTCAATGTTTGATTATAAGGTAAATCAAACCTCGAGTGGGGGGCAGAAAGAGGACAATGATTGGCGAACTCCTATAAAAAAAATACTTGGAGGACAGATCACTTCCAGAAGACGTTTGGGTAGCTAGTCGGCTAGTAAAACAAGCAGCCAAATACATATTGATGGACTGTCAGCTGTATAAACGAGGATTATCCCTACCCTACTCATATGCTTATTAGAAAAACAAGGGTTGGAGGTGTTAGAAGAAATTCATCAAGGAATCTGTTAGAGTCACACTGGGGGGCAAGCTTTAGCATACAAGACGATCAGGCAAGGGTACTACTAGCTCACTCTACGCAAAGATGTTATTAACGTCGCTTGAAGATGTAGAAAATGTCAGCTATATGCACCTAACATTCATACTCTTGCAAATTAACTCAAGTCAGTCTTCAGCCCGTGGCCTTTTGCAAAATGGGGTATCGACTTGATCGGCCCATTCCCACCTGGCAGAGGCGGTGTTAAATTTAATATCGTTGCAGTAGACTATTACACAAAATGGGCTGAAGCTAAAGCACTAACAGCAGTAACACAGGAGAAAATGATAAGCTTCATATGGAAGAATCTAATCTGTAGATTCAGACTTCCACAGTCAATCATGATGGATAATGGTATACAGTTTGATGGTCAAAACTCAGAGAGCTCTGTAGCTCGTGGAACATCAAGAAGCACTACTCGACCCTCTACCATCCTCAATCAAATGGACAGGTGGAAGCCATTAATAAAATTCTGAAGCACATTCTGAAGATTTGCCTGGAAGATAAGAAAGGTAGTTGGGCCGAAGAACTTCCTGAAGTGTTGTGGTCCTATCGGACGTCCTACGGAGCTAGCATTGGAGAAACACCCTTCACCCTAGCATTCGGAACGGAAGCAGTAGTCCCAGTGGAAGTTCAAAATCAGACTTGGAAGGTTGTAGGCTATGACGAAAAAAACAATGATGAAGCCTTGGCAGTAGAGAAAGATCTACTTAAAGAGACCCGAGCTTAGTCAGAGCTAAAAAATGCAATCTACAAGCAGAGAGCCAAAAAATACTACAACACCAAGGTGTAGCACATAAAATTCAAAGTCGGAGAGCTGGTACAAAGAAAACAACTAGCAACGCCACTAGGAGTGTTCGGGCCTAACTGGGAAGGACCATTCCGAGTCAACGCCAGTTGGACTAATGGGACATATGATCTGGAGGACATGGAAGGGAGAGCTTCGTCTTATACGTGGAGCGCAGCTCATCTAAAGAAATACTACCAGTAGTAGAGGAAGGAAGACGAATAGTTTGTAAAGAGATGGATTAAAGGTTCGCATAAGAAATGTTGATGACAACCATGTAAAGACCTTCATTAAATAAAAGATGTATTTTCTCCAAGAGATTATCTGTTCAAGCTCAATATGCAAAGGGCACAAGTCTCGAAATGTTATTATCAAAGCTTGAGAAAAAAACCATTAAAGTGCTAAGGTTCGTTAAAATATCCTACTAAAGGATTACTAAGAACCCACTGCCCAATGTTAGAAAGATTCTCAAAAACCGATTTTGAACATCTAAGGTAAAGTGTTTTATAAAAACTCAACTGCCCAAGAGATCAGAATAAAAAGTAAGATTCGCAGTCCTAAGCGACATAAGATGAACAATTCACGGCCCTAAGTGACGTAAGATGAACAAATGCGTACCAAATATAAAGCGAGCTGCGAAAAGATAGTAACATTCAATAATAATAAAGTAAAATAGAACAGAAGAATCGCACTTTGTATATAAAGGTTCGAAGAATCTCAAGTACAAGAAGTGACAATTACAAAAGCCAATGGCTAGAAAGGTCAACAAAAAGTGCAAAACACCCACATATGGGCGAGCTACCACAAACTACTACAACTTAAAACAAAGAGGAAAGCAGTAAAAATCCTAAGATTCTGGAGCTGCGGCGGGAGAAGGATCGGCAGTTGGAAGCTCCGGGGTAGCTAAAATATTAGCAGCGGGGGCGACCTCTAAAGGGACCTCTAGGGCAGCCTCCTGCCCAGTTGGAGGGAGAGAGTAGGCATATGAGTAATGGGGCTCAACCCGCTGGTATCGATCATGATGTCCCCCACCAGATCGCCAACTTGCTCATAGGTGAGTGGGGCCTCCTGCTCGCCTCCTTCAGTGGGCAGCTCACCGGCTACCTAATCCTCTCCCTCTCCGGCCTCCTCCCCAGCAGCCTCAGTATCTAAAGGAGGATAAGAGCCACCCGTAATCCTGATATGATCTGAGTTGAACTCAAATCGACACGAGATCGGCCAAGTCCCCAATCTCAGCAACAGGCCCAGGGGGAATGGAGGCCGCTGCTACAAAGTCCCAGTACTCCTTCAGTAAGAGCTCCCACACATCCTGGCTCTGATCGACCGCCCATCGATAGGCCCGCAAGATCTCGGCATAGCAAAGGAGGTAGCTGAAAGCCGAAGCACCACCCTTCGCGGCTTTCTGGGCTTCTGGTGAAATTGAAACATCCAGAAGAGCCGCGAAGCTCGGCAATACCTGAAAACTAGTTCGCCACCACAATAGCTCGCCCAAAGAGGCAAAACAGCTCGCCCACATATTGGAAGAACCATATATGGACGAGTTGGGGGGCAAATGTTGATAGGCAAACTAAAGCGAGATTATTAAGGAGAGTTAATATAAATAAAAGCTCAAGGCTTAATAGCTCGCCCTTAGCTCGTTCCAGGTGGCCAAACCCACGTCATCATCCATTGACCAGTCAACATGACAGAGAAGGAGCTCGCATGGTAGCTCGCCAAGAGTTCGCCTAGAGTAGGGGACAAGAGATCACACCCAACTACAAGCATTGGGGCCTCAAAATAGTACAAGGCAGGGAAGCTCGCCCCACTCAGAGTAGTCGCCTTTAGCTCGCCCCAGGTGGCCAAAGTTGCGTCATCATCCATTGATTGGTCAACACAACAGAGAGAGGGAGCTCGCAGAGTAGCTTGCAGGAGCTCACTCAGAGCTAGGGACAAGAGATCACTCCTCACTACAAGCGTTGGGCCTCTGAATAGCACAAGGCAGAGAAGCTCGCCCCACTCGGAGTAGGAGGCAATAGTTGAGTAGGTCTCCAGTAGCAATGTAGTAGGATGAAAGCAATGTAATTAGAGCATAAGAGGTGGCAAAGTGACATGTGTTAGGGACACTTGTCAGTTAATTAGGCTGTCTAAGCTTACCAACATGCCACCTCAATACATGCAAACATATAAATATGTCTCTTGTATCTATTTTCTCTCTCTAAGTTCATTTTATCCAACAAAACACCTCTCACTACTTTCTCTCTCTATTAATCTTATTCCATAACTCAACTTTGATTATTGTTTGGAAGAATTCAGAGATTAAATCAGCCACATAATCAACACAATTAAATAATTCTTCCAACAGTACTCACATTAAAAATCAATGACATAATAAATATGTGAGTACAACTTATTTATTATATCATTAATTTTATGAGGCGATAAAAAAATATGTGGTAATAAGTTTTTTTTTTTTTTTAAGAATTTAGTTATTCAACAAATATTACAAATAAATACATTTAATGTATAATTATGATGAAAGTACTGTTATACTAACAAAACAAAATGTTTAAAAAATTAATATTCCTTTCATAATTTTTGTTTTTACAGCTCAACAATGCACAACAAAGCTTTTGGATGTGTTAAAAAAGTTTGAGATAAAATTATTTTTTATTTAAATTTCAATAAAATCAAACAATAAATTCATATTGTACTAAATTATCGTAGCAATTTTTATAATTTAAGATATTGTTATTTATAATATTGATGAGACTATTAATTAAAAATCTTAAAATTATTATTATTATTATTATTATTATTATTATTATTATTATTATTATTATTATTATTATTATTATTATTA
>JAPKLY010000735.1:0-55975 GCA_026898435.1 Prunella vulgaris | reverse complement strand
TTTTATATTTTTAAAATGTCATATAGTATTACTTTTATTTACTCAGTCTCATGAACTTTTTTGTCCTACATTATTAGAATACCATACATTACAAAGACTTCTGAATGTCTTGTCAGAAATTAAATTTTAAGTGCCAAAATATTTATAATGGTAAAGTCATTATTATTTTAATTATTCAGTATCCATCAATTTTCTTGAGTTTCTCGTTAATTAATTAAGTAGAAATTTAGGATTAAATTATTATATTATCCTCTCGAAATTTGTTTTGACCATGACTAAATATCAAGTCTCATATATATACACTTGGTGCTCAAATCCTTTTATATATTATGTGTATTTCAATTATATTAGCAATCACTTAACCTGCTTGTTTTAGTTATATATTAACATGCACTTTTCACTTCTAAACAAATGGTGCATTTTGAATATACAAACATGCAATAGAAAGTACGTACTGGATTTATTTGATATAAAATATCAAACCACGTGATACTTTGTTACTGGGATTAAAGATTTATAAGTTGTATAACTTGTCTTTATTTTGAATTTGTTCCACATGATACATTTTGATATTTAGTAAATTTGAAAAAAAATAAAAATTGGTCCTTTTACAAATTTATAGGGCAAAATCACAACCGTTTGTAAAATGGTTAAAATAAAAATATTTTCAAACTTAGAAGACTAATATTTAAAATGTGTAATTCATATGGACAAAATTCAAAATAAACCAAGTTATATACGACTACAAAATTTTTAATCATCTGTTAGTTTAAAGGATTATTTGGTAATTTACAAAATGTTTGTATTAAATTATGTTTATACAAATGTCGAGGGATAATTATATAACAACGTGTTTCAATCATATTAACATGCAGCATGGACGAAAGATCCTTACTCCGGGGAGCCAATCTACGCACAATTAGATATACCCAAGATTGGAGATCCTTTCGATTATGGAGGCGGACTTGTGAACTCGAATGCTGCAAGAAATCCGGGCCTAGTGTACGACATGGGAACCCAAGATTACATAAATTATCTGTGTGCAATGAATTACCCCAAAGATGTCATCTCTCTTCTTATCAAACAGGTGAAATACTCTTGCCCTAAATCAGGCAACTCTATCCTGAATCTGAACCTTCCTTCAATTACTGTTCCAAGTCTCAAGAACTCAGTAACCATAACAAGAAGAGTCACAAACGTTGGAGATCCCAACTCCAAGTACGAAGTTGTTATTGATCATCCTCAAGGCACAGTTGTGAAAGTGAATCCTATGTATTTGCTGTTCAACCCCAACATTAGGACAATGAGCTTCAACGTCACTATTACATCCTTTCATAAGGTCACCACTGAATACTACTTTGGAAGCCTCACTTGGACTGATAAGGTTCATAATGTTAGGATCCCTATATCTGTCCGCTCTGTCTTTCCCATGAGGATATTGTGATTTATTTGGCAATATATTTTAATATATATATATATATATATATAAGAATAAATTGTAAAATATGATGTTGTTCCACCTTTTGTATTCTATTACATGTACTGCCTTCTAAATTGTAACACGTGTACATGTAATATATATATACTGATGATTGCTTTTTAGTATTACAAATTTACATATGTTATATGAATCTAAATAGTTGAATATAAAGTGAAGCAAAATATAATGTAATACCATATATTATCATATTGGCCGTAAAAATAATTCTTTCCTCTTTTCATTCATATTAAAAATTAAATTTGATGTACTTGAAAAAACCTAAATTACAAAATTTCTTACTATACCATTAATTTTAACTCATAACTAGAGGTGTTGCAAAATAAAATTCATATACCCATTTGGATGAAAATTGAAAAAGAAAGGAAGATCCTGAGACGGTTTATTTTCAAGTAAATTGGAGATAGATGGGTTTGAATATGTTGCAATATTTAGTTATTGTTATGTGTAAAGATAAGCTGAGTTTGGATATTGAGATCTAGTCAGGAATCCTAATCCTGAGATTTTGGATCCGGAGGAAAATTCCTGAGATGTTATCCTGAGCCTGAGCGAAGATTTCATCTTGAGTCTGAGTGTGCTGATCCTGACTCTCATCCTGAGTGTTCAGATCAGTAAATGCACTTGTATTGAAGACTCAGTATATCTAAAGACGCTATCCTGAGAAGGTTATCCTGAGCTAAAATCACCTAATTCCTGAGTCACTCATGCAGAATCATATCCTGAGCTGACAACAGAATATGGCGAAGGTAATTTTGACAGAGTGATAAAGTCGGTTATTTGGACAGCTGGCGGAGTAATCCTATTGGACGCCGAAACAATTATTTTGGGCGGTTATAACCATACAAATTCGTTGATTGGTTAATAGCTCAAAGATGGTTAAAGGACAGATCTATAAATACGTATTCATACTAGGAATTAGGGAGAATATTTTGACATTAAAAAATCTTAGAGTGAAAAAACTTGTATTCTGTAAAAAACATTATTCATCTATTAGTGAAGTGAGGAAACCCCATCTGTGGACGTAGATCAATTTGATCGAACCACATAAATTGTTTGTTCATTTGTTTTTCATTTTATTTCTGTTGAGTGTGTTCTTGGGAGTTCTTCACAATTGTTCTGATAATTTGAAGTCTTGTTGAGGTTGATTTATTCCAATTAGAATCACAACAATTAGCGTCGTCTGTGGGAAAGGGAAGAATCGACTGCGTTAACCATCAATCATGGCATCTACAAAATTGGATTTCGAGAAATTCACCGGAGCAAACGATTTTGGTTTGTGGAAGATCAAGATGAAGGCTCTCTTGACTTATCATGGGCTAGCCAATGCCCTAAAGCCTGAAGAAAGCTCATAGCACCATTATTCTGTGTTTGGGGGATAAACCTCTGAGGGAGTTGTGCAAGGAGAATAGTGTCATTGGTGTTTGGAGTAAGTTGGAGAAGGTGTATCAGACCAAGTCTGTCACCAACAAGTTGTTCATGAAGCAGAAATTGATTTCTTTCAGGATGACTGAAGAGAATGAGTTGATTGAGCAACTTGAGGAATTCAACAAGGCTGCTGATGATCTTGAGAATCTGGGAGTAGAAATTGATGATGGTGATAAGGCTTTGATGCTCCTGAATTCTTTGCCTAAATCCTTTGAGAATTTTAAGGATACTTTGTTATTCAGAAGGCAGGATCAATTGTCCTTTGATGATATTCTGGTTATGCTCAAAACGAAGTCCCTATAGTTACAAGCTGACAAGAAAAGCTCAGTGCAAGCTGAAGGCCTGAATGTCAGATTCAAGAAGGGCAAGAAAGAATTTCAGAACAGGAAGAAGAAGAACACAAAGGGGTCAAAATCTGGTGATTTTGTTGAGAGGAGGAAATGTTTTGCTTGCCACAAAACTGGTAATCTCAAGAAGAATTGCCCTGACAGAAATAAGAATCAAGGGGAAGAACATAAGGCCGA
The DNA here is from genome assembly GCA_026898435.1 of Prunella vulgaris. Taxonomy (NCBI): domain Eukaryota; kingdom Viridiplantae; phylum Streptophyta; class Magnoliopsida; order Lamiales; family Lamiaceae; genus Prunella; species Prunella vulgaris. The sequence goes on along the minus strand of JAPKLY010000735.1, from coordinate 52,528 downwards.
TATAACAGTGATTCATATTTGCATCAATTTGTGTCCATTTTGAAATAAATTTCTAGAGTTTTGTATGCATGAAGGTCTTAATTGCTATCTATTTTGATAATTATTATTTGAGCTCAATTGAAAGATTATTATTCATTTAATTAAATAATTTCGAGAATTTAATTATTTTTTATAATTTAATTAGTGAATATAATTTTACAATCACTTGGCCTTATTTATTTTGATAAATTTGCAGATTCAGTAATGGGACCACAATCTCGGGACCACACATCTGGATACTTAGAACTGCAATTGCTGCAAAAATTGAAGAATGACAAACACCAACAATTTGCAGACATGCCTCAGGGCATCTACAATGGGAGGTAGAATTCCCACGTGGATCCCTACCTCTACCCATAAATGAAGGAATTAGTGGTTGTGGGTTAAGTGATGTGGCATAGGGAGGTATATGGGGGGAGTTCTGCACCTACCTGGGTAGAGGAGAAAAAGTATGAACAGTGGAGAGTGGAGAAAATAGGGTGTGTAATATACATGCTACTTTTTGTGTCTGCATGAATTCACGCGCAAGTGGGGAATCAAGTTAGGATTTTTTTTTTAATTTTAGTTTTAGAAATAATTCATGATTTGACCGTTGGAGGGAAGAATGAAAAATCTTCTATTGCATGATTTAATTTTAGAACGGTAGTATTCATTTTCAGATGCAACGATAATATTAACGTTTTAATTTTTACACTATCTCTTCCTCTATAAATAGATATCATAAGTATAAAAATTTTATTTCAATCAAATTTCATTCTTTTGTTTGCAATTTGCTCAATTAGAATGGATCAAAATAATTGGGAAAATTTTTACAATTCTAAAAGTTTTGAAGAAAATTCATCTTCTCAAAACTTCAATATTCATCCACAAAATTCCGATGCTCGTCCTCAAAATTCCAACATTCGTCCACAAAATTTTCCCAACTATCCATATTTTCCTAACTATCCAAATTTTTCCAACTATTCAAATTTTCCAAATTCTCCCAATTTTCCAATTAACTTGGATTTACCGATGAATCCTACCGGATTTTCAGCTTATTTGATTCATTCCATGCCTCTCCCTCATTCATTCGGAATATCTCCTTCAAACTCATCGAAAAAGAACAACACCGATGGAGGGAGCAGTGACAAGGAGTGTGGAACACCATCTTCTGAGAGATCAACTCAATTTTCTCCTCCATGAGTGGGTGGCATTAATATTGGCAGTGTGCCAGAATCCGATGAGAAGTTGTCAATAGAATACACTGATGAAGAGTTAGAATTGCTAACAGAATGTTGGATCAATGTTAGCCAAGATTCAGTGATCGAAAATGATCAGAAGATCGAGCAAATGTGGCAGCGAATTGCGACGGAGTATAACGACACTCGTCCAAAAAATAGGCCAAAGTGGTCAGTAGCAATATTAAAATCAAAGTATTATGATATTTAGAAAAAAAATAAAACAATTTGCTGCAATTTATAATCAGCAGTTGGACGTATGGAAGAGTGGGTGTAGTGATACAGATATTCACGAAAAGGCACAAAAGTGTATAGAGAAGAGTGTGCTAAGAACGGATTTAAACTTCGCAATTGTTGGCTATGTCTGAAGAGATGTCCTAAATTCAAAAAATGTGATGCTGATGTTCGTCCAGCAATGATGATGAAGACTAATGAGATTGGAGGAAACTGCTCTTCTAATCCAGATACGAGTGGAAACGAGGATATCAGTTCACAGCGTACTCGTCCAATTGTACAAAAAGCCGCAAAGAGAAAAGCTAAGGGAAAAAACAACTTGAAAGATGCTGAGAAGTTGAATAAGAGCTTGAATGAAATCGAAGAAACAACAATTGAATTGGCAAAGAAAAATACAAGTGCTTTGGAACGATTGGCAAAAAAAGATGAGTGGAAAGTCCTCATGAATTATACCTCCAACATGACACCAGAAGCACTTGAGGCGCATAACTTCTATTGTGATGAAATCAGGATAAAGTGGGGAATTTGTTGGGACAATCTTAAGTTTTCTGATTAGATCCCAAAACCCCTTGATGAATTTGTCTAAGTATAGTTCATCAGGATGATAGTTTCAATAGTGTTAGGTTAGAATAGATTTTTCTATTCACATGTATTTAGTTCAGGGGGAACGTGCTGAAGAGTAAAAATTGATGGTAACGTCCCAAAAGTCTGAAGTCAGAAGTATCTCTAACCCTGAAGGTTTGATCATCCTGAAGATGATCAACCTGAAGCTACAACCTGAAAAACCTAGAAAGAGTCCTGAAGCTGCGTAGAAGCCATCCTGAAGAGACCACTGATCCTTACCTAACTGAGTAAACTAAGCATGCTCAGGGAAGTCTCTATCAGTGAGGGCACAAGTAATCTTGATCAGGCTGAACGTCCTTCTGATGTTCATAAGTCCTGACTTGGGCCTAGTATCAATTAACCTGATACTTGTAAGTCCTGAGACCCAAAGGTTACACGTGCAAATGAAAGTCTGAAGAAGCAAAAGGAATGTCAGTGTCTCCAACATAAGACAAACATTTATTCTGAGTAAAGAACGAGAGACTCAGAGTTATAAATGTACGAGGTTCAGTAAAGTCAAAGCCGACAAGCTAGCCGTTGGACAAACGACCAGTAAGAAGAAGACACGTATGTACGCAGACTGAGCGCATTTAATGCTTCTCAGAGGTGCAGGCGGCTGATCGTATCTTTGCCATACTAGGTATGAGTTTTGTCAGACAAGGACAACCAAACCTGCACCTACCCAAAATAGGAAGGTTTGAAACGGATCTCTTCCAACGGATCTATTTCAAATCTCCCTATAAATACAGAAGGTCTTGCTCCCATTCAAGGCTAACGAGAAATTTCCAAGAGAAAGCTCTCAGTATTCCAAGCACTCAAAGTTCATTTGAAGCAACGCTCTGAAACCTTAAATTTCCCTAGTGTTGTAGTAGGAATCTTTTCTGTATTTTTGCTTAGAGTATTGATCCCATCCTTATAACTGCTATGTTAGAGGGATCAATACACAATAGTTGGAAACGTGAATACCAAACCCCTTAGTTTGTGAGTTGGTTGATAGGAAGGACTGTGACTTGTCAAACGCCCAGGGGTCAGTTCCTAAGAGAGAAAGTTGGCTATTCGTGTCCCTTGGCACGAAAAACCCAAGTACCTATCCTCAGGGTTTGAGGGTAGCTTCCTGTTAAATCAGGTCGTGGACGTAGGAGTTGGTTATCTCCGAACCACGTTAAAAAGTCCCATGTGTGCTGATTTACTTATTACTCAGGATCATAACTGTCTTCATATTAAACTGAGCATGCTTGCATTGTTTTGAAAACCATCAGGATTGATTCTTCATCCTGATCAGTAAAACTGTGCACCAGCCTTAATCATGTTTTCACTAAGCAAACTGATAAGTTTTCAGGAACTAAAACGAGTAGAAACATAAGAGCTCACATTCCGCACTAAACTGAGCTTACTGAGATAGCTATCCAACTGACTTGATTCCGAGCTGTCAGTAGGTGGGTTATCTCTACTGAGCTTCTGAGAGCACAACTTTGACTTAGCTATTTGGTTCGTTGCTGATCCGTCCCTGCTGCCCCTGAGGACCATCAGTTTAACTGAACATCTCAGGATCTTCCTGACTAAGTCTGAAAGAGAATTTTCCTGAAGTTTCTGGAAAATCTGACATCAGTGTATCCCCCCATATACTGATTATACTCGTTTCGGGACCAACAAGTGGTATCAGAGCAGTGGTTCAAAAGACCACTGACTTTGTTTACCAATAATTTCTGAGGAGAAACTTTTGGTGGTCAACTGAACAGATCTTGTTTCTGAAAACTTGTATATCATGGCACCCGGTTCTAAACGCCTTGAGGGCAATCTTCCTGAGTTCTCAGTTGATAACTATGATTATTGGAAATTCAGGGTCCTTGCACATCTCTACTCCATCCATGATCAGATACCCAAGGTGATTGAGAATGGCCCTATCAAGTTCATGACCAATCGATCCACTACCTGGCCTGTAGCTGTAAATGTCCCTGTTCCGGCTGCCGGAGATGAGCCTGTGGAGAGATCCGTGCTTACTGCTGATCAGATCAAGCAAATCGGACTGGAAAATGTTGCGAAGAACATTATACTCCACACCGTTTCTTTCGAGAATTCGGTCAGGCTTATGCATCTGAACACTGCGAAGGAGATCTGGGATGCACTGAAGTTGATGAGTGAGGGTTCTGAAAAGATTAAAAAAATAAACGGGATTTGGCTATCAAGAAGTTCGAGGCTTTCAGGATGCTTGATGGTTAGATCATCGATCAGATGGAAGCTCTTTTCGTTAAGATGATGAACGAGCTAGCAACCCTTGGGAAGGAGTTTCTCAAGAGAGAGGTGTCATCTAAAATCCTGAACTGTCTCCCTGAAAGATGGGACACAGGAGTGATCTTGTTAAAGAACACTCAGGATCTCACAAACGTTCATTACTCTCACCTCTTCTCAGAGTTAAAGGCTCTGGAATTCGACCTCGATAAGAGGAAGACAAAGGGTGTTGTCAGTGAGGAGAAGACACCTAAAAAGGAAAAGAGCGTTGCTCTTAAAGCTTCTCCTGAGCCTGAGGCTGGATCTGGCTCGAAATCAATGAGAGACATGAGCAAGGATGAGCTAGCCCTGGAATACAGCCTAATGGCACGGAGATTCGAGAAGCTGAACTCTCGTTTCGGCAGGTATAAGAAATTTTATACTGACACCCGTGACCGCAGGTATTCCAGCCCCAGGAGATCGAGCCCTCGGAGGGAAGAAAGGAGGGGCTCAGATTCCAGGAGAGAGAGAGAGATGAGCCTGAGTACCAGAGAGAAGAGAAGAGCTCCAGAAGGAGAGACGATGCTGAGCCCAGAAGATCCAGCTCCAAACCTGAACGATCATCAGGGAGCTGGAGGGAGTCGTCAGACAAAAGTGCAAGAGAGATATATGCTTCTGGTGTTTCCTTATAATTTCGATCAATGTAACTCGTATTCTAATTACCTATCAATTGCTATTTCATTGGGTATGATAAGGGCTACCACTAAGAAATTAAGACCGATCCCTTTTGAAGCTTGGGTGATCAATTCTAGTTAACTAGCACCTAATTAACTACAAATGGCTCCTAGGATAGTGAACGCTAGGAGGTTCGCACATATACTGTCCCTAGTTTCCCCCTTCACTAAACACCCTAATTCATCATCAAAGTATCTAATATCCCTTAATGGTAATTCTAAGCAATCTACCCCCTCTCGGGTCAATAAACCACTAATTGAATCTAATTAATCACCCAACCTTTCTTCACATGACCAATTAACTACACACCCAACTTTAGTTGCAACATGTAATCATCAATCATTGAATACAAAATTACATAAATCAAGGAAAACACATTAAGAAAATCAAATCACCAAATCCATAGCAAAATCAAAATAATCAAGACACAAACACATCAATCTCCATCATAATTCAAACACCAAAAGCATGAAACAATTAGCCCATAGCTAAAATCAACAAACCCATGATCAAAATTCTAAAATAAAATATAAACAAGAATATCACCATTAGAACTTAAATAAAAGAGCAATATCACCTCAATGGTTCTCTTCACAACTTCAATACTTCAAGAAATAAAATGCCCAATCAAAATTCTAATTACAAATGGCAAGAAAAATAAAATCCTAATCTAATGTGTGTAGTGTGTGTGGGAGAGGAGCTCCCCACAGAAATGTGTAAAAACAAGCTGCTACTCCCCAATTCCCTAATTCTCTCGTAATTCCTCCTTTTTCTTTCAACCAAAACCTACTGAATATATACGCTGACTTCTGCAAAACAAATGGGTCAAGGCCCAAATTCATTCTCCCTCCATGTGGCTTGAACCAACTGGACAAAAATCAAAATTTTGTTGTGTGCTCGATTGAGCTTGGTTGCTCGACCAAAATTGGTCGAGCAACTATTTTTGCAATTTCACTTCATAAAATTCTTTAGGGAGCTCGATCGTGCATCCTTGCACGAGCACAAATAACAACTCCTTAATTTGGAATAGCAATTCTTCCTTCTTTCAGCAACTTATCAATTGAGAACACACTTTTACCTCTTTCCTCTGGGCGTTGACGGTCAAGATCGGAAGTGGGGCCCTACAGTGGGCGGCGACAATTGATTCCGGCGAGCTTCGTAATTCCGACGAGTTTTAGACGGCACGGAGCAGAGGTGGAACGGTGCGATCCCCGACAACGGCGCCATTGACTTTTTCGTATTTTTGCACATTTTATAAATCAAGCAAATCTACCCAAAAGCGGATGGATAATTGTAGTATTGCAAGTATACGACCAAGTAGTTATCGACTTGGGATTTGGAGTGTGATGGTGCCCCAAAGTTGTGTGTCGTCATGATACTATAGTGACTAGCAAGGTTGGCACAAAATATAAACAAACAACAATTATCTAGAAAACAAATAAAAATTACCAACTAACTTCCGAGACGAAAGTGCAAGAGAGATATATGCTTCAGGTGTTTCCTTACAATTTCGATCAATGTAACTCGTATCCTAATTACCTATCAATTGTTATTTCATTGGGTATGATAAGGGCTACCACTAAGCAAATGAAGACCGATCCCTTTTGAGGCTTGGGTGATCAATTCTAGTTAACTAGCACCTAATTAACTACAAATGGCTCCTAGGATAGTGAACGCTAAGAGGTTCGCACAGATACTGTCCCTAGTTTCCCCCTTCACTAAACACCCTAATTCATCATCAAAGCATCTAATGTCCCTTAATGGTAATTCTAAGCAATCTACCCCCTCTCGGGTCAATAAACCACTAATTAAATCTAATCAATCACCTAATATTTCTTCACATGACCAATTAATCATACACCCAACCCTAGTTGCAACATGTAATCATCAATAATGGAATACTAAATCAAATAAATTAATTAAATCAAGGGAAACACATTAAGGCAATCATATCACAAAATCCATAGCAAAATCAAGATAATCAAAACATAAACACATCAATCTTCATCATAATTCAAACACCCAAAGCATAAAACAATTAGCCCATAGCTAAAATCAACAAACTCATGATCAAAATACTAAAATAAAATATAAACAAGAATATAACCATTAGAACTTAAATAAAAGTGCAATATCACCTCAATGGTTCTCTTCACAACTTCAATACTTCAAGAAATAAAATGCTCAATCAAAATTCTAATTACAAATTGCAAGAAAAATAAAATTCTAATCTAATGTGTGTAGTGTGTGGGGGAGAGGAGCTCCCCACAGAAATGTGTAAAAACAAGCTGCTGCTCCCCAATTCCCTAATTCTCTCGCAATTCCTCCTTTTTCTTTCAACCAAAACCTACTGAATATATACCCTGACTTCTGCAAAACAAATGGGCCAAGACCCAAATTCATTCTCCCTCCACGTGGCTTGAACCAACTGGACAAAAATCAAAATATTGTTGTGTGCTCGATCGAGCTTGGTTGCTCGACACTTCGTAAAATTTTTTAGGGAGCTCGATCGTGCATCCTTGCACGAGCACAAATAACAACTCTTTAATTTGGAATAGCAACTCTTCCTTCCTTCAGCAGCTTATCAATTGAGAACACACTTTTACCTCTTTTCTTCCGGGTTGACGGTCAAGATCGGAAGTGGGGCCCTACAGTGGGCGGCAACAATTGATTCCGGCGAGCTTCGTAATTCCGGCGAGTTTCAGACGGCACGGAGCAGAGGTGGAACGGTGCGATTCCCGGCAAATTTCCGGCGCTAGGAATTTCTTTCGGCGAGAAACTGGGGCTTCAATTCCAGTGAACTGGTGGCTAGACTTCGCTGCTATTTCCGGTAATCGAGGATTTCCGGCGTTTGAGGAGGTGGGTGTGTTTCAATTTTCGGCGAACTGGAGCGTCTCCACTTTTAGGCGGCGACAAGGGTACAGGGGAAACATGGCTGTGGCGGTGCGGCGGCTGTGGGTTCTCGGATGGCGGCATTGAAGAGTTGGGTTTCTCCGGCACGACCCGAAATAGGGGAGTGCGGCGGATTAGCGGTGTAGCTTCGGAATGGCTTCCGAGAAGTAGCTGTGGAAGCTGTGAGATTCCGGCGACGTGCGGCCGAGGAGTGATGGCGCGAATTCCGGCAGGCTGGAGCGAGAAGCAGGGGAGGCGACGAGGCTGTTTCTTCTCCGGCGAATTGACGGCGCGACGGCAGTGGCGTACTGCTTTTCCGGCGCGGCTGAACAAAAAGGAGCAGGGGTGGATCTGCTTCCATTTTCTCCGGTGATTTGGGGCGTGATTTCCATGGCAAGGCTTTTCTCTTTCAAAGTTTCCATAAGCAGCAGAATATGTATGGCATATAAGAAAGCCACATCCTCTTTTTCCTAGTCAAAAGTTGCAGCTGTTATGGTCAAAACCCTTCTTTAAATATCTCTCTTCAATTCCCTTGATTTAAATAGGAGTGGGGCCAACTTTTCCACTTCTACAATCTGGATCCAAATTCTTGATTTTTACTTTCCAATTCTTTCATCTCAATTTGATAATAATTGGGACTCCTTCAATTTCATATTGGGCCCGTGAGGAATTTTATTCAAATGGACCACTAATTTAATTAGTGAGTACAATACATTTTCGATCTTCATCTACCTCGACTCATCCCATCAATTAACTCCAAAAATATTAATAAGCATTTTGCTCCAAAAATCACAAATTTCCTACAAAAACTCAATCTCTATCATAATTCAAACACCAAAAGCATGACACAATTAGTCCATAGCTAAAATCAACAAACACATGATCAAAATACTAAAATAAAATCTAAACAAGAATATCACCATTAGAACTTAAATAAAAGAGCAATATCACCTCAATGGTTCTCTTCACAACTTCAATACTTCAAGAAATAAAATGCCCAATCAAAATTCTAATTACAAATTGCAAGAAAAATAAAATTCTAATCTAATGTGTGTAGTGTGTGGGGGAGAGGAGCTCCCCACAGAAATGTGTAAAAACAAGCTGCTGCTCCCCAATTCCCTAATTCTCTCGCAATTCCTCCTTTTTCTTTCAACCAAAACCTACTGAATATATACCCTGACTTCTGCAAAACAAATGGGCCAAGACCCAAATTCATTCTCCCTCCACGTGGCTTGAACCAACTGGACAAAAATCAAAATTTTGTTGTGTGCTCGATCCAGCTTGGTTGCTCGACCAAAATTGGTTGAGCAACTATTTTTGCAATTTCACTTTGTAAAATTCTTTAGGGAGCTCGATCGTGTATCCTTGCACGAGCACAAATAACAACTCTTTAATTTGGAATAGCAACTCTTCCTTCTTTCAGCAACTTAATCAATTTAGAACACACTTTTACCTCTTTTCTTCCGGGCGTTGACGGTCAAGATCGGAAGTGGGGCGCTATAGTGGGCGGCGACAATTGATTCCAGCGAGCTTCGTAATTCCGGTGAGTTTCAGACGGCACGGAGCAGAGGTGGAACTGTGCGATCCCCGGCAACAGCGCCATTGACTTTTTCGTATTTTTGCACGTTTTATAAATCAAGCAAATCTACCCAAAAGCGGATGTGTAATTATAGTATTGCAAGTATACGACCAAGTAGTTATCGACCTAGGATTTAGGAGTGTGATGGAGCTCCAAAGTTGTGTGTCGTCATGATATTATAGTGACTAGCAATGTTGGCACAAAATATAAACAAGCAACAATTATCTAGAAAGCAAATAAAAATTACCAACTAACTTCCGAGACGAAAGTACAAGAGAGATATATGCTTCGGGTGTTTTCCTTACAATTTCGATCAATGTAACTCGTATCCTAATTACCTATCAATTGCTATTTCATTGGGTATGATAAGGGCTACCACTAAGCAAATGAAGACCGATCCCTTTTGAGGCTTGGATGATCAATTCTCACTACAAGAAAAATGATGTTATACAACGGTGGAAAGACAACGGTTCCGCTAAATATCATTGTCTAAAGTAAAAAACATGTTGCTTAAAGAAGAACCGTTGTCTTTTATAGCAGGATTTTGATGATAGACAACGGTTATAGTGAGACGTTGTCTAAACCACAAAAGACGCGTTGTAGAAAGTAACGTACTACAAAGTTTTTAAACCGTTGTATATATATGTTGTATATAAGTGGTTTTCAGGAAAATTTGCTAAATAACAACGGTTTCAAGTCATTGTATATTTTCATAAAAACAGCGTTGTAGAAAGTGCCTTACGACAACAGATTTGAACCGTTGTATATCTATGTTCTATATCAGTAAAATAACTTATAGACAATGGTTAATTAACCGTTGTATATAACCATAAAAGTGATGTATTAAAAAGTATGATACTACAACGATTTTCTAAATGTTGTATATCTTTATAATATGGTGTAGTATAAAACTATTTACTACAACAGTAGATGACCGTTGTAGTAACATGATATTTGATCAATTGTACATTTAACACTTTTAACTTATTAAAATATATAAAACTTTATATTATTTTGAAATAAAACTTTTAAAATTTAGAACTAGAATATCACCTTTTAAATTTAGGACTAGAATAGCACTTTAAACATTAATGCTTAGAAAAGTTAGAAATAACTCTTTCAATTCAATATTTTTTGACTAGTTATTATCTAATAACTTTGACTATTTGAACTAACACTTTTAAGTATATTTGAATAACACTTTAAAAAATTAAAAATACACTTTTTAACTAACATTTGGAATATTTTCAAAAAATCCCCAAAATCTTGCCCTATAAAATCTTCCTCAATTTCTTCCACCAAAATTTTATTTATTAACTATTTACTTAATTGTACTAAATTAGTACATAACCCCCTACTACTGGGATTAAAAAAAATTATACATTAATTTTAAATTAAGTATTTAAATACTTTAGATTATACAATTGTATTAGAAAATATTTAAAAATAATTTTTTAACAATTTTAATATGATTATTATAAAAAATCTATTAAAATTAAAATATTAATATGACAGTGCCATTGAAGAAATTTTTTTGCCCTAGCCCACGTACACCGCCATTGAAGAAAATCGATCGAGAACTCTTTGCCTCCGCCTCTAGCCTCCAGCACCAGCGCAGTTTTCGTCCGCCTCCAGTGCCAGCGCCGCCCGCTTCCGCCTCTGGCTCCATCGCGAGCGCCGTCCGTCTCTGCCTCCGCCGCGAGCGCCGTCCGCCTCTGCCTCCAACGCCGTCTGCCTCCCGTCCGCCTCCCCCTCCAGCGCAGTCCGCCTCCAGCGCGGTTCGCCTCCAGATCTCCTCTCTCACTCAAGCATCGAATGAATGCTCAACGGTGGCATTCTCTTTTAACCAGGTATTAATATATCAATATCGTTGTTCCTCAATTTAAAACTGATCAAGTTCTATTTTGAATTTTATTTCAGATCTTATGGTATGGATGTGTGAAACTATTTTTTTAGGATTTAATAAATTTTGGATTGTGTGTGACAAGATTGCTTCTGAAATTGTATCTCAGATTTTCAAGACTATTTCTCTAAGATAGCTCTCCATCGTTTCTCTTTTTAGGTCTTTCTCTTCGCCCTGTCTCTCTCTTTGTTTAAAGGCAACTTGACTAGTCATGTTAAACAATTGAAAGAAGTCTTAGATGATGAGAAAATTTATTTTTCATATATAATCATACACATATATCTATGCACATGTTTTGTTCGATGAAATGTTTCAATAAAATAGGGTGTGTTTTAGCTTTTTTTATCCTTTGTAAATTGCATACACATATACTTAAGAATAACTAAAAATAATTAAGCATAGCATAATTAAGCAAGTAAAGCAGTTTGTCTCCATGTGCATAATTAAGCATGTAATTCAATTTGCCTTCTTCCATTACCAATAGTTATTAGTCATCTCTGTTTACTGAAATTGGGATTCTAGTATTTGAATGCTGGTGATTCAAGCAAGAGCTCTCAAATTAGTTTTGACTTGTTTAACTTAACCTAAATACACATAAGTTTTCTCCCCTTAATCACTACAAGTTTCAATAAAGGATTGTATTACTGCACTCAACGCACATAACTCATTTCAATAAAGTGGTATGTTTGAGAGTGTCAATATTAATTAAGTGATTGAGAAGAATCCAACTTTAATTTATGTGATTCTCTACACCCCATATGGAGGAATCTTAGTTGTAAATTCTTGGAAATCCATATCAGACTTTTCCAAAGGAAAGGGTGTGATGAGGGTGGCATACCAAAATCTTGTAAGAAAACAATTCTTATATTGCTGTCATGAGAATTGTCCTGGCCGGGGTGAAAAGAAGCAATTCATGTAGTATATATAGGGCATCAACTTTATTTTGTGTGCAATTAGTAGTGTCATTAAAGGTTATTTTTCTAAATATAAAAAATTGCAGTGTAGCAAGCAGCATGCAGTAATTTATCCTTTTTAATTCATATTCACATTTTTTAATTCTGGTTGCTGTCTTTTTAACCTCAAAGTGTGGGTATACTCCTTGTTGAATCTAACAATCAGATTTGGTAATGTTTCGATGAATTAGGTATCTAGACGCATTGCATTTTCGTGACAAAATGTTGTTAATTTTATATTATCTTAGTTGGAGTATGAATTGAAAAGAGATTGTAGATAGAATTTCATTGAAACAATCTTATGGTTTCATTACTTCTATAACGGCATAGGAGCATTAGTAGTGAAACAATCTTATTATTGTTGTTATGAATGCGCTCATCTATAAATTTAGAGTTTTGAAACTTCTAATTATTCTTCATCGTATAGGCGTTTATCGATCTGGGTCTTACTGCATAGCTATTCTCTATTGTGACGTGTACCACAGGCTTTTTTGCTCTAGTAGCTCATCACAGCAGGTACCTCTATTTTTCTGCCTATTATTTTTTATTTTCAACCGTTCTAGTGGATTAGATTAAATTGTCTTCTGATTTAGTTGAGCTGTGTCTCTACATAGGTTGTATTATTTTTGGGCTGTGTCCCTGTATGTTTTAGGGTTGTATCTCTGCATGTTTAAGGGCCGTGTCCCTAATTATTTTATGTGCTTAGGATTGCATGCCTATTTTTGTCAGATTGTGTCACTACTTCCTTTTGGTTGGTGGAATCCTTGCCGGATAAGTATGGAATTTGTGTTACTTTGTGCTACTATTGTCCTTAAATTTTACCATAATTATTTGTAATTTTAATTCACTATTGATCATATGCAAGAGATGGACAAATGATGGATGTCCAAGGATAGGTTGTCTATAGAGTATCGTCTAGGAGTAGATGAATTCATAAGCTATGCAAGTGAAAATGTGAAGGATATTAATGATATGTCATGTCCTTGTGCAAAGTGTGGAAATTTGAAGAGGTCCACATCTACTCGAGTAAAAGCAAATTTAATGTGTAATGGTGTAGATAGACAATACAAAAAATGGGTGTGGCATGGAGAAAAACCCGAACTATATTTTGTAATTATTTTTAATGGATTTTATATAGATACATATTTTTTTTGTAGTTCCCAAAAACTGCATCTTACTCCATGAATGAAATGAATCAAGTGCGGCAAGAATGGGCTGAATGCATTCTGTCGAATGTGTATGAATAGATCAAGGTTTGTTCTTCGTTGTGTTTTAGCTCTTAATATATCCTATTTATCAATGATATTCAGTGTAGGTTTTAGCAAATATGTTTATGCGTACATGTTATATATGTTGGTGAACTTGTGAGTTGCTTTAGTTTGAGTTACTTCTTATTTTCTTGATTTTAATGTATATTAAAATTTTAATTGGAATTCAAAATATACACGTATGGTGATTTATGAAGCCAATAGTTATATATTGTGTGTCTTGCTTCATTATTGATTTTTTGGCTTGCTAAAATGTTATATGTTTTCAATGTAGCTAGTGATGAGCATTGAAGAAGGTGCACGAATGTTGAAGGTAGAGACATTTTTTTTGGTTGTGGAACATGCATGAACAGTGATGGTAGTGGAATTTTTGTAAACGAATTTGGTAGACAATGTTTTAGAACTGTAGTATATCTTGTGATTTTAGAACCGTAGTGTATCTTGTGATTTTATTATAATTTTATGCTACAACAACATTAATTTTGGAATATACGACGATCATTAAATGTTGTATAAACAACTAAAGACAACGGTCGAAAACCGTTGTACATAAATTTATTTTAAGCTACAACTACGTTTAATATGTATAAAGACAACGGTCGATAAAACATTGTAAAAATATAAAGACAACAGTCGATAACTGTTGTCTATCAATTCAGTTTAAAATGCAACTACGTTTAATTTATAAAAAGACAACGGTCAATAACCGTTGTTGTCTATCAAAATTTATTATGATTTTACAACAATTTTTTTTTAAATACAACGGTTTATGACCGTTGTATAAAAACATAAACCACAACGGTCCAAAACCGTTGTCTTTCCATTGTCTATCAAAATTTATTATGATTGTACAACAACTTTTTGTGAAATACAACGGTTTATGACCGTTGTATAAAAACATAAACCACAACGGTCCAAAAATGTTGTCTTTCCATTGTTCAACCGTTGTAGATGGGACCGTTGTAGTAGGTATGTGCGTATATACAACGGTCTATGACCGTTGTAATACATAATAAAGACAACCGTCATAAACCGTTGTCTATACTCACCTACCTACTACAACAGACCGATCTACAACGGTTTGGATTATGGAAAGACAACGGTTTTGAACCCTTGTCTTTCAATGATTTTCTTGTAGTGTCTGATTAACTAGCACCTAATTAACTACAAATGGCTCCTAGGATAGTGAACGCTAGGAGGTTCGCACAGATATCGTTCCTAGTTTCCCCCTTCACTAAACACCCTAATTCATCATCAAAGCATCTAATGTCCCTTAATGGTAATTCTAAGCAATCTACCCCCTCTCGGGTCAATAAACCACTAATTAAATCTAATCAATCACCTAATATTTCTTCACATGACCAATTAATCACACACCAATCCTAGTTGCAACATGTAATCATCAATCATGGAATACTAAATCAAATAAATTAATTAAATTAAGGAAAACACATTGAGACAATGATATCACCAAATCCATATCAAAATCAAGATAATCAAAACACAAACACATCAATCTCCATCATAATTCAAACACCCAAAGTATGAAACAATTAGCTCATAGCTAAAATCAACAAACCCATGGATAACAACATCAAACCCAATTCAATACCAAAATAATAAACCAAGAACATAGAAATTAAACCACTAAAATTAAAATAAAGGGTAGAGATCACCTCTAGAGAGTCAATACAATTTCTAATGCAACAATCCCTTGAATTCTAATAGAAATAACTAAGAAAACTGTAAATCCTAACTACTATGTGTATAAGTGTGTGTAGAGAGTGGGGAGAGGAGCTCCCCCTCTTGTGATGTTCTAGCCTTTTCTCCCCACCTTCTAAAATCTGAAAATTCAAGTATATATAGTGGGGGAGTTGGGTTTAAGAAATGAATTTACAAATAAAATCCTGAAAATCTGAAAATTAATTTGCATTTTTACCCCTCTACCGAGTCAACTCGGGGTTGTCCCAGGGCGAACTTGGTCAACTCAGCGAGTTGACTCACTCTGACTCAAATAACACATGCACGGGTTGGGAGTTTTAGCACGGGTCGTGCCTTAATCCTCTACCCGTGCATAATTCTTCGGCGTTGTCTGTTCGGAATGGAGTTTAAGCACGGGTCGTGCTTTAAATGTTGAACCGTGCACGCCAGTGGCGGACCTAGTAGAGTGACATGGGGTACAGTTGTACCCCCTTTTCAATTTTTTTTAGTATATATATATATATATATATATATATATTATAATTTGAAACATTTGACCAAGTTCATAACTTCATATGTATTGGTTATTTAGTGTAGTGCCGTGAGATTTGGGTGAGTAGTTGTATAGTTGACTAGGTAAATATTTTAGCTTTTAATATATTATATATATATTTAATTTAGATTATATTATATCAATGTTCATTTCAATTGATGAAAATCAAATTTGATTTTAGAATATCATCCGTCAAGTTTAACATAATTTCTCTTTTTTTCATCTCTTCTCCACTCCCGACCTTTTTTTTTATTAATTTCAATATATAATTTTGTGTAGTTGGATTTTGAAATTATTTTAGTGATTTTTAGTGACTAATTAGGGCTTGCGACACCTATCAAATGAATGTTTGAGCAAAATACTTCATTTAAAAGTGGATGAATTTTGATTATTTATAAAAGAATTTCTATTTCCAAAATACATGGATTCTCATTTGCATATTTAGAACAAGTCTTGATTAGAAAAAAATTAATGAGAGAAATAATTGATATTGTTTTAAAATAAAATTGGGTATAAAATACATAAGTCTTTGGAACCAAATGCGACTCTAACTTATATAGAAAGAGAAATATGAAAATATTTTTTCTCAGCCGAAGAAATAAATTATATATTTATCGTACCCCCAGTTTTGAAATCCTGCGTCGCCACTGGTGCACGCTATCTTCTTCAAACGGGTCGGGTCAGGTATGGATTCCGGGCAGGAGTGGTTTCAGAGGCTACTGGGCATGGTTCGGTTGCTCCGGCGATGCTGGGAAAAAGGGGTGGAACGGCGACGGGCTGAGGAGGATTCCGGCTTTGCGTGGCTTCTTCGTGGCTTTTCCGGCGAACATCTTCTTCTCCGGCGTGACAACGGAGCAGCGGCTGGAACAAGGCTGAGCTTCCAGCGACGAGGACAGCTTCCAGGTATGAGCGGCGGAGCTTGGAGGATTTCCGGTGATGTGGCGACTTTCCGGCGTCTGTAGTGCGAACAGGTGAGGCGTGGCTGTTTCTGTGCCGTCTTCTCCGGCGTGTGGCAGCGGTTGGCGCGAGGGGCGGCTGTAGGCGCTGCAGATTCCGGCGCGACGGCGATGGAAAGGTGGCTTCAGGTTGGGGCAGCAATGGCACTTTCCGGCGGATTGGTGGGCTTCATTTGCTCTCTTCTCCAGCGTGAAGGAGAGTTGCCCACGTATTCTCTTTTTCAAAGCTTGGTCAAAGTGTACAGCAATTAATACACCACTCACAATGTTTAGTATATAAGTGATGTTCACGTGAGTTGTAGACAATGGCAATTGAGTTCACAGCTTAAACATTTCTTCAATTTGGGCTGCCAATTTTTTTTGGTGAAGCAATTAAAATGGGCCTGCTTTATATCTCACAAATTCAATGTGCCTCCAATTATGTATTTGTTCCAAAATTTATCATTTTACCTACAAAATATCGACAAATGCCATTCTCGATTATTAAGCACAATAAATTAATTTAAAGTATAAAAATGCATAAAATTCTATACAAATTAATCAAATTAAGCACCCTAAAAATGAGCAATTCTCACATAAATCACTTTGGTATCCCTCTGATGACAACCTAGAACTGACAGGGTATTCTGATGTTGATTATGGAGACTGTAGGATTGATAGGAAATCAACTACAGGCACATGTCAATTTCTAGGAAGCAAACTGATCTCTTGGTTTTCCAAGAAACAAACAAGTGTTGCAACGTCTACTACTGAGGCTGAGTATATGGTGGCAGGTAGTTGTTGCTCCCAAATCCTTTGGTTGAAGCAACAACTGAGAGACTACCAAGTTGAGGTCACTGAAGTCTCAATTTATTGTGACAATAATAGTGTCATTGCCATATCCCAAAACACAGTCTTACACACAAGGTGTAAACATGTAGACATCAGGCATCACTTTATAAGAGATCATGTTGAGAAGAAGTATATAAGGATGGAGAGGATCCCTACTGACAAGCAGAGAGCTGACATCCTGACTAAGGCTTTGCCTGAAACCAGGTTTGTTGAATTGTCAGTAGAGTTAGAACTTCTTGACCAAGGTGTAGATGGTTCAGTATGAATCTCAGTTCAGAAGTGAACAAAGTGGTCAGGAGGAATGACTAACTCAGGATCAGGGTGCAGAAAAATGAATGGCCTTCAGGGGGGTACATACATCAGTTTTAGGATCTTCAGGATCATGATGGGTTTAGGTTCAGGACACAGATTTCAGGGCTTGTCACCCTGATCGGTCTCAAGAGGTATCAGTCAGGTTTCTATATCTGACTGACTGGTATGTATTATTGAACATTTGCTCTCATCATGACTTGCTTGCATCATTTCTGATCCTGTCTGACACCAAATCAATCAAAGGGTTTTTAACTCACATCCCAGCCGTTCATTAATTATTCAGTTTTTATTAAATGCGAAATCCGAATTTATTTCAAACATTCTTCTGACACGCATTTAATGCGAAATGGGCAGGAACAGGTTTCGATAAAGGCTTAATCATGACTTTTGAAAAACCAACCTTGGTAAACTCTTTTATTCCGGATATACCCTTCAATCCAATCCGTTGAATTTTAAAAGACTTTTAATCTAGAAATAGAAACAGCTTCCGAAATGAAGAGGACTAAACAGGAATAAGAGAGATCCACCGAAGAAGATCCTTCTCCTTACTATTTTTCGGAAGAAAGGACGGATCCGAACAAAATCGATGAAACGGAAGAAATCCAAGTGAATGGAAAGGAAAAAAGCATTCCACTTTCGATTTACAGAGACAGGCTATCAAAATAGATCCGTTTCTGAAGAGTCTTATCTAATGAATATCAATGAAAATCAGGATAATTCAAGATTGAAAATATTTGATCAAAAAACTGAAAACAAAGAACTAATCCATTTATTAAAACTGAGTTTTGGGTATAAAATGAAGATTTGCTCATATTGCACAATTTACGCACTCATATTTTCCTAACTCTTAATTTCTGCAAATTATCTCTCTTTCTCTGCATTCATGGCTTCCTCAGCTTCCAAATCCGTTGAATATACCAAGAGATTCCATGCTGCTATCTCAGAAGTGAAATCGAAGGTGTCTTATGAATGGTTGGTGGACTTCTCTCACCGAGCCACCATCAAAGAACTTCTCCAAGTCTATGGAGCTCTCAACAATGTTGGGCTCGTAGATTTCGTCTCCATCAAGCCTGTCAAGACTTGCCCCCATCAGATCATTGCATTTTATGCAAACATGACATTGAAGGATGATGGAGAGTGGGAATCAGTGATTCCACTCAGGCGATCAGTGAAGAAGAATGGTAAGAAAGTTGTGCAGCACTTTACTGAGCGAATCAACATCAGAAAGCTCATCAGGAAGACATATAACCTGCCCCGTTCTATTGAGCATGAGCAGCTGGCTGATCTCTCGGCAAACAAGGCTGGAGAAGAACATAAGTGTATGAACGAATTCCTGATTGCTCCTCAGGAAATCTTCAGCACAATGAACAAGAAGCTCATGAAGCCCGCCTACAAGTTGCTCTTTGAGGTGGTCGTCCAGAGCATAATAGGCTTCGTCGGAGGGATGGAGCAGATCAGTCAACCCAAGATCAGGGGTTTGGCTGCAGTGGTGGACAATGCTAAGATTGACTGGGAGGAGTACTTTTTCCAGAAGCTAGTTCAGGAGTCCAAGAAGGTACGAATGGAGGGTGATAAGGTGGTCCTTGACAAGAATCCCCACTTCGGATCAAGACTCTCAGTGATGCTTTAGAGTCTTCTTGGAGACGTCGACAAGGAGAGATGTGACGACTTCAAGGACAAGCATGTCCTCTTCAGGAATGCTGCTGAGACTCTGAAGAGGATGAACGACACAGAAATCAAGAAGGTGTCGAGAGGAAAGGTGAAGGGCAAGACTGCCAGCTCGAAGGCTCAGGAGGAGCCAGCAAAGTCAGGGCCCAAAAGAGTGAAGGTGAAGGGAATTTCAATCTCAGAGCCTCAGGATAAGAAAACCATGCTCCATGACTCTGACACTGAATCTGATCGCCCTGATCAGAGGTCTGCTTAAACTGCCACTCTGGCAACGCCAATATCTTCCCTGGTACCTGAAGAATTTGAGATAGCACCTCAGGTGGAGGTGGCTCAGGTTGAGGAGGAACATGTTGCACCTGTTCAGGAGGACCCGGTGATGCAGGTGGTGGAAGATTTGGGTGTAGAGGCTCGGACAAAGCCAAGTGGAGAGGTTCAGGCGGAACTAAGTGTCGGTGATCAGAAGGAGCAAGGAGATGAGGAGGAAGGAATTGTCCAGGAGGGACACAGAAGCTCTGATGCTGGCGATGAAGAGCATCAAGAAGGAGAGGGCACGGAGACTCAGGAGGAGCTCCATGATGAGGACGTTGAGGACAATCAGGGCAGGAAATGGGCTGTTTCCAATGATGAGGAGTCAGAATCTGATCACCCGGAGGACACTCAGGAGGAGGTTCCAGCGCCACCCAGACTTACTCCATTCGAGATGAATGCTCGCTCTCAAGCCATTCGGTTTGTCAGTCAGCTTCTTCCTGATCTGGAGGAATCATATGGTGAGGAGGCGATCAAGCTCAGGATGCTGGTGATGATGAGGAAAGCATCGATCCCTGAAGTGACTTCATTAATTGAGGCTAAGGGAGTGGAATGGCTCAGGGATCATGAGCAGATCATTCTAGACTGATTTGGCCTTCGATCATACGCCCAACTGATTACGAAGGATGATTTCGTCAGGGTTGTCCGGGCCAATAATCCTCAGCCTAACCCTTCTACTGAACTGGCAGTGATTTCAGTAGTTGGGGAAGGTGCGACCTCAAGAGGAGGTGCACCGGCCGATGACGCACTCCTAGGGACCGGGACTGCTGAGGCTCACGGAGAGGTCCCAAAGTAAGTTTCCATCAAGTCCAAACTCGCAAGAAGAAGAAAGCCCGAACCGTGTCAGTGGGAGTGTCGCTGATGGAGAGGACTATTCTGGCGAAGCTTGATCGTCAACGTGAGAAGATCAAGTATCTCGCTGCTGAGTTGGTCAAGGCTAGGAAGGATTCAGCTGAAAGATTCCTGAGCCTTGAACAACAACGATCATCCGGAGTCACTACTGACCAAGTCCAAACAGTAATAGACTCATCTCTAAGTGGTCTAGATGATAAGATAAAGGCACTTATTGATGAGGCACTGAAGGGGCAGGAAGCCCAGGTCAGGACAGTGGCTCAGGAAGAGGCCAAAAAGGGAGATGACATTCTTCTGACCGGATGGAGAGAAGGTCAGAAAGCTTCTGAGGACGCATGGAATAAGTCACTGAACACATTGCTCACTGAAAGCCTTGCGAGGAAAGATGAGATGACTGCCATGCGGAAGGAGTTTGACAGTCATCTATCTGACAGCCTGATCAGAGCCGAGGTGAATGATCAGTTGGCCAAGGACTTCAAGGTGGTGGTTGACCAGCAAGCATCTCAGGGGATCCTAATTCAGGATATACAAAAGAAAGTCGACAAGGACGAGGACTCCCCTGATGCTGCCAAAAAGGGGGAAGAGAAGAGAGCTTCTAAAAATCCTAAGTTCGACGCTTCGAAGAAGAGGAAGGCCACTGATCCTGAGATTCCCATTCAGGGTCAGAAGAAGAGAAAGCAGGCAACTTCTGAAGAAGTGGGAGAACTGTTGGAAGAATGTGAAGAACAACTCTACCCTGGTGATCCCATTGTTGAGGGAAGGAAGAAGACGAAGCAACTGACTCTGGATACTGCATTACAGGTCAGGAGTCAGGCTACTGAACTCCAAAAGCTGAAGGGTGAAATGGTTGTGCTGAAGGAGAAGACTGATCCGAAGGAGCCTACCCCTGAAGTCGGGAAGAAGAAATCAGTTGCTGCGTCGAAGAGGAAGGTGGCAGAATCTCAGGCAGTCGGTCCCCTGGTGTATGAGTATGTAGACAACTTCGTACCTCCTGAAATGAATGAATCTTGGATACCAGTCAAGAAGGACTTTGTGGAGAAGTACTATGTCTATGGGGACTGGCTAAGGACTTCTGAAGGCAATGACAAGAACACTATCTTTGCTGAATGGATGACCTTGCATCACAATGAACTCTGGGGAGAAATTGATCGACATGCTGACAGAGCTGGAGTTCAGATCAAGGCACCTGAGAACATCACCTATCCTCCTCCAACCCTCGGCATCAACAACCATCTGAACATGGATCTGATCTGAGGCGAGATTGCAAGGATTGCAAAGAGAACCGACGCACTGAGTGATCCTGATCAGTACCATGCCATCAAACTAAGAGTACTGAAGAAGTATGGGATCTCGCTGGCCAGATGGGATGATGAAGACTGAAGAGTAGTTTTTCGGGAATAGTGTTTCAGGAATATTCTGTAATAGTTTTAGGATACCATGCACTTCTTTTATCTATCAATGAAACTATTTATATTCCTGAGACAACATCTCATTGACTCCTGATTTACTTTTCCGCTCTTTATCAAGAACTGTACTAACCCTTTCCTATTTCCATCTTATAGAACTAAGGACCTGATATAGGTCCCTGAACTGAATACTGATTATTTCAATAAATTGTTTAGATGGTAGGATTTTTCTAAGGGTTTTGGCGTCATCAAAAAGGGGGAAATTGTTGGGACAATCTTAAGTGTTTTGATTAGATCCCAAAACCCCTTGATAAATTTGTCTAAGTATAGTTCATCAGGATGATAGTTTTAGGAGTGTTAGGTTAGAATAGATTTTTCTATTCACAGGTATTCAGTTAAGGGGGAACGTGCTGAAGAGTAAAGACTGATGGTAACGTCCCAAAAGTCTGAAGTATCTCTAACCCTGAAGGTTTGATCGTCCTGAAGATGATCAACCTGAAGCTACAACCTGAAAAACCTAGAAAGAGTCCTGAAGCTGCGTAGAAGCCATCCTGAAGAGACCACTGATCCTGACCTAACTGAGTAAACTAAGCATGCTCAGGGAAGTCTCTACCAGTGAGGGCATAAGTAACCTTGATCAGGCTGAACGTCCTTCTGATGTTCATAAGTCCTGACTTGGGCCTAGTATCAGTTAACCTGATACTTGTAAGTCCTAAGACCTAAAGGTTACACGTGCAAATGGAAGTCTGAAGAAGCAAAAAGAATGTCAGTGTCTCCAACATAAGACAAACATTTATTCTGAGTAAAAAACGAGAGACTCAGAGTTATAAATGTACGAGGTTCAGTAAAGTCAAAGCCGATAAGCTAGCCATTGGACAAACGACCAGTAAGAAGGTGGCACGTATGTACGGAGACTGAGCACATTTAATGCTTCTCAGAGGTGCAG
Source organism: Prunella vulgaris (assembly GCA_026898435.1). Classification (NCBI taxonomy): domain Eukaryota; kingdom Viridiplantae; phylum Streptophyta; class Magnoliopsida; order Lamiales; family Lamiaceae; genus Prunella; species Prunella vulgaris. Next base: position 29,366 of record JAPKLY010000735.1, on the reverse strand, counting down.
GCGGCGGATCGTATCTTTGCCATACTAGGTATGGGTTTTGTCAGACAAGGACAACCAAACCTGCATCTACCCAAAATAGGAAGGTTTGAAACGGATCTCCTACAAGGGATCTATTTCAAACCTCCCTATAAATACAGAAGGCCTTGCTCCCATTCAAGGCTAACGGGAAATTTCCAAGAGAAAGCTCTCAAGATTCCAAGAACTCAAAGTTCATTTGAAGCAACACTCTGAAACCTTAAATTTCCCTAGTGTTGAAGTAGGAATCTTTTATGTATTTTTCCTTAGAGTATTGATCCCATCCTTAGAACTGCTTTGTTAGAGGGATCAATACACAATAGTTGGAAATGTGAATACCAAACCCCTCAGTTTGTAAGTTGGTTGAAGAAAGGAATAAGACTTGTAAAACGCCCAGGGGTCAGTTCCTAAGAGAGGAAGTTGGCTATTCGTGTCCCTTGGCACGTAAAACCCAAGTACCTATCCTCAGGGTTTGAGGGTAGCTTCCTATTAAATCAGGTCGTGGACGTAGGAGTTGGTTATCTCCGAACCACGTTAAAAAGTCCCATGTGTGCTGATTTACATATTGCTCAGGATCATAACTGTCTTCATATTAAACTGAGCATACTTGCATTGTTTTGAAAACCATCAGGATTAATTCTTCATCCTGATCAGTAAAATTGTGCACCAGCCTTAATCATGTTTTCACTAAGCAAACTGATAAGTTTTCAGGAACTAAAACGAGTAGAAACATAAGGGCTCACAATCCGCACTAAACTGAGCTTACTGAGATAGCTATCCAACTGACTTGCTTCCGAGCTGTCAGTAGGTGGGTTATCTCTATTGAGCTCCTGAGAGCACAACTCTGACTTAGCTATTTGGTTCGTTGTTGATCCGTCCCTGCTGCCCCTGAGGACCATCAGTTTAACTGAACATCTCAGGATCTTCCTGACTAAGTCTGAAAGAGAATTTTCTTGAAGTTTCGGGAAAATATGACATCAGTGTATCCCCCCCATACACTGATTATACTCGTTTCGGGACCAACAGAATTCCAAGAAGACAGTAGTTTATGTTTACTTATTTATTACTTGTATTTGCTATTTCATAGTTTGTTTAACATTTTAATCCACTTCCGTAGTTTTATTAATTAATCTATGTAATGTTTTGATGTTATTGAATATAATATAATTTTAGATATGTATATTTTAAATATAGTTATTGGAAAAAAAACTAGTCATTCGAAAAATTAGCTATTTAAAAAACTAGCTGTTGAAAATTAACTTTTGAAAAAATGACCGTTTTAAATTAAAAATAAATAAAACTGAAAAAACAATAAACATATAATTTAGAAAGTATAAACACACGAATGTAGAGTCATATTATAGTCTTTGAAAGAAGATGGGATGAGTCCAATATTCAAGTGTTAATAGAAACAATAATTTACGGCAGGAAACACATTGTGTAGAGCGAATGTTCACATAGACGATTGAACGCATTACAACATCATTTTTCTAGTCGGAGGCATGGTGGAGTTGGTTGGAATCATTCAAATTTGTTTGATCCTTTATGAAAAAGAATCTGATAATAAAACTAGTCGTTGGAAACTAGCCATTTTAAAAATTAGCCGTTGGAAATACTACTATATATATGATAGTTGGCTTCATATTTTTTTATTACACAAGCTTCATACTTCTCTTAATATTTTCAACCATATCAAACATGTCATCATCTTATAATCATTCATGCACAAGTGAGAGTGATGATGATGAGCTAAACGAGCTAAACACATTGTGTAGAGCGAATGTTCACATAGACGATTGAACGCATTACAACGTCATTTTTCCAGTCGGAGGAATGTTGGAGTTGGTTGGAATCATTCAAATTTGTTTGATCGTTTATGAAAAAGAACTGATTATAAAACTAGCCGTTAGAAACTAGCCGTTGGAAACTAGCCGTTTTAAAAACTAGCCGTTGGAAATACTACTATATATATGATAGTTGGCTTCTTATTTTTTTATAACACAAGCTTCGTACTTCTCTTAATATTTTCAACCATATCAAACATGTCATCGTCTTATAATCATTCAAGCACAAGTGAGAGTGATGATAATGAGCGAAACGAGCTACTTAATCAATCACCGATGGAGCAATTGGTGCGTGATGTACAAGAGCAACGAACGTTTTTTAATGAGATGTTGAGTGCTTCTTCCAACAATCCTAAGAAGAGAAAGTACATCAATCGAGATCGTGAGGGTGCACACACCCGCCTAGTGAATGACTACTTTGCTGAAAATTCAACATATGGAAGTAATATCTTCCGACGAAGTTTTCGAATGGGTAAAGACTTATTTCTTCATATTGTAGGAGCATTAGAATCTCATGATCCATATTTTCAGTGGAGAGTCGATGCAGTTGGACGAAAAGGATTCTCACCACTACAGAAGTGTGTGGTAGAAATTCGCCAGTTGGCATATGGAGGTCCTGCCGATCATTATGATGAATACCTGTGGGTTGCTGAAACAACGACCATTGACTGCTTGTTTAAATTTTGTCGAAGCATCATTGACGTGTTTGGTCTGCACTACTTAAGGGCCCCTACTGCTGCTGACGTCCAACGCTTGTATCAAATGCATGAGCAGAGGCACGGCTTTCCCAGGATGTTGGGGAGCCTTGATTGCATGCATTGGGAATGGAAAAATTGTCCGGTGGCTTGGAAAGGTCAATACGCTCGAGGTGATCATGGAGTCCCAACAATTATGCTTGAAGCCGTAGCATCACAAGACTTGTGGATTTGGCACGCTTATTTTGGAGTTGCAGGATCAAATAATGATATCAATGTTCTTAATCAATCTCCTTTATTCAATGATGTTGTGTTAGATCGTGCTCCAAATATGCATTTCATCGTAAATGGTCGACAATATACACAAGGATATTACCTAACAAATGGGATCTATCCAGAATGGCCAACCTTCGTCAAGAGCTTTCAATGTCCTCATGATCCCAAGAAAATTAAGTTCAAGGAAATGCAGGAAGCTGCCAGAAAGATGTTGAACGAGCATTTGGGGTGCTTCAGTCTCGTTGGGCAATGATCAGGGGTCCAGGCCATTTTTGGTACAAAAATAATTTAAAAGAAATCATGATTGCTTGCATTATTTTACATAATATGATAGTCGAGCATGAAGGAGATTCAATGATAGATTGGTCAGATGAAGCCAATACAAGCAACATCAATAACGTCAACAATCCATCTATAATTCAAGGATCTACCGAAGCATTCAATCGCTACCTCAAAGCAAGAGCTGAATTTCGTGATAAACGCAAACATCAACAACTTCAAATGGACTTGATTGAACACATATCGGCACAACTAAGATTCGGTTAACCTTTTATCCCTTCGTACAACCAGTTACAAATAACGGACGATTGTGTGGCTGTGAGCCGAGCAATAGATCTTCCTCTGTGAAGCTTACATCCAACGCTCAATCAACAGTTTCATTATAGACTTTCCCTTCAGATGAACTAGTCTGATTTGCTTACACCATATGACATGGCACATTGTCATGGCAATCACTTTCCTTAGCAGTAATAAATTTTGAATCTACTTCCTCCTCGAGCAGAATTTACCCTTCCTCGACAAGCTGCATAACCTTATCTTTGAAGATGAAGGAATCTTGGATTGGATGCCCAACCAACCTATGGTACTTGCAATATTTCGGGTCATTGGTGCGTCCAGCTTCCTCTGGGCGTTTCATTTCCGGCAACTCTACTAGATCATTGAACATCCCCGGGACGTCAGAATCTAGGAACGGATACTTTCTTTATTGCATTTATTTCAAAGTCAACTTTCTTTGCCCCCTTTTCGGGATAACCGTCTTTCCTTTTTCATTTTCACCCTCTAGGTTTCTTTGGTATTTAACCGTTTTGGTGTTTACCTGCATAGATTCTTTGATTGGGGTTTTAACAAAGGTTTTGCCCTCTTTCTTAACATCTTGTTTATCTCTAAACTTTCGAGCCTCTTGAATAGGTGGTCCATACGATCCAGTAGCAGCCATACTTAGCTCCATATCATGAGCCCTCGTAGCTAGTTCTTCGAAAGTATTTGGTTGAATTCCTTGAAGAATGTATCTAAGACCCCATTGCATACCTTGGATGCACATTTCAATAGCAGACCTTTCTGATAGCCTATCCTTGCAGTTTAGGCTCAGATTTCTCCATCTGTTAATGTAGTCAATCACCAGCTCATCTTTTGGTTGACGGGTATTGGTTAGCTCAATCATGCTAACAGTTCTCCTTGTACTGTAAAACCAGTTTATGAACTCATATTCCAACTGCTTCCAACTATCGATGGAGTTAGCCTCCAAGTCAATGTACCATTCAAAGGCATTTCCCTTTAAAGAACGGACGAATTATTTTGTCAAACGGTCTTCATATGTACCGATATTATTGCATGTTTCAACAAAATTAGCCACATTTTGTTTTGGGTTCCCTTTTCCATCAAAGTGTTGAAATTTTGGGGGGTTGATAACCTGAAGCATTGCTAAGTCATCGATCCTTTTGGTATATGGCTTGACATATGTAAAGGGTGATTTGGAACTGTTGTCAACTTTACCCTTCACAGTCTCCAATATAAGATCTTTGAGTTGATCGATATTAATCCCATTCTCAAGAGATATTGGAAACTCTTTAGTAGTCATGTCATTTCCTTCCACTTGGTGTTTAGTTGAGGTCTCTCCCTCAACAATTTTGCCTTTAGCACGACTCACATCGTCGTTATCGTCCCTGTTCATCAAGTTAGAGATCCGGGCATCTTGCTCTTGGAGCTACCGTGAAATCTCTTCAATGGATTTCATTAGGCATGCAAGTTGCTCTTCAACAGTTGTAGCGTTTGTTGTCATGGCCGGAGCCAGATTTGCAGTTGAAGAACTAGATGATGAACGGGGAGTTGAGCATGCGGAGTTATCCCCTTCACTTTCATCCATGTAGGATAGCTTTTTCGCAGTTGTATCTGCTGATGGGTCTGCTTCTGAAGAAGCGTGTGTTAATGCCTTTTTCGACATACTCATCGTAATAGCATTAACATTTGATGGTTTGGGGGAACCGGACCTTGAGAGGCGATTCATTTTTTTTTTAGACTTTTTAGAGAAGAGATGAGAGGTAGAGATTCCACCGGGTGTGCCAAAATTTGTAACAACAAATTTTCACGAAATTAAAATTTATTATTAATATCGTGAAAATGATTTACAACTTGATTTATTTTGGATCTACCGAAATTTCTGGGATTCTACAATCTCTAATTTCTCCTCTGATTCTTCTCTTGAATCTTGACTTTGGAACTTCTTGAATTTTCCAAAGTTTGCGGGGCTTCGATCTTGAAAGATCTTTGATTTTCGAACTTGAGAGATCTTTAATTTTGAACTTATAACGTTAATCTGAGGGCGTCGAGACTTATTTCGGATCAAACGTTATTTTTAGGGACTTCTCGGGACTTTGATCTTAAAAGATCTTTGACTTACGGACTTATCGGACTTTGCTCTTCAGAATTACTCTCTGGTTTGCTCTGTGTAAGTGTAAGTGTCAAATGACTAGAATGAGACCCCTATTTATAGGTGTAGAATTCTATATTTGCAGGCCAGATTTGATGGGCCAAAAGATTTGATTTGGGAAATATTCCTAGAATATGCCAGATTTGATAATCTTCAAAGATATTTTGCCAGATTTGTTGGGCTTTCAAGATTTGATTTATCATACTGGACTTAATTTAACTTATTGGGCTTTTAAGGGGCAATTAATTTATTGGACTAAGAATCCAATTTGTTTTATCGGGCTTTAGAGGTCCGATTTATCTTATTGGGCTTTAGAAGCCCAATTTAATTTATTAGGCTTTAGAGGCGCAATTTACTTTATTAAGCTTTAGAGGCCCAATTTAATTTATTGAATTTTTTAGGAATCCAATTTAACTTATTGGGCTTTAGAGACCCAATTTAATTTATTGGACTTTAGAGGCCCAACTTGATTTATTGGACTTTAGATGTCCAATTTAATTTATTAGGCTTTAGAGGCCAAATTTTATTTATTGGACTTCAGAGATCCAATTTAATTTATTGGACCTTTAGAGGTCCAATTTAATTTATTGGGCTTTAGAGGTCCAATTTTAATTTATTTTGGAAATTGAATTAATCTAAATTTCTAATAATAAATTTGATTTAACATGTAAAATTTTCACATGTTATTTTTTTTCGGCAATTAATTTTAATTGCTTACAAACATAATTAAGCAATGAATAACCAGGTAAGTTAGCTCACCTGGCTACCAGGCTCCTCACTTGAGTAAGTGGCATGAGTTCGATTCCCTCTGGGAACGAATGTGTGTGTGTTTAAAAAAAATGAAAATTTTAAACATAGCACAATCGAATAGTAACAACGAAAGTAAAATCAAAACCAAGTATTAATAATTTGATAGAAGAATCCTTGAGTGTGGATTTTTATTTGGTAGAAAAATGGCAAATTTATTAAAATATTGATCATTTCAAAACATATTATCAAAATAAGAAAAAAAAGAAAGTTATTAGCAAAATATAACCAGTCGGTACCGACTGGTGATGTGGCACATCATACAAATGCTTATAATTCCTTTGCGTTGATCGTCGAGCCAGTCGGTAAAGCCATTACCGACTAGGGGGACAAAAGCATGTTTCACAGTACAATGCAGAGAGAGAGAGAGACCGTTTTTCTCTTTTTAAATGAACACAAAAATTATAGATACCAGCTTAAAACATATTTTTAAACACACTCTTTCAATCAATATATATATACATATATATATAAGGTATTTATAGAGGAAGAAAAAGTTTATGTATATGCAGAAAAAAGATTAGTATATATACGTAGAAAATATATATATATATATGCACAAAAAAGAATATATGTAGAAAGAAAGGGTAAACGGAAGAAGAAAGGGATTGTTTCAATTTTTTATCTTTTTTTTAAATGAAATGGGTTGGTTTCGCAATTTAGATATATATATATATATATAATTCTCGACAGATAATATTTTTGGCTTCAAAAATATATATGTAAAATTTATTTGTAAGTGATTTTAATAAATGAATCGGATTATAAGATAGTCTGTTAATAATTAATTCTACAAAAATCTGTAGTTTACTTTTTAGAGTATTTTTTTATATTTAAATTATTTTAAAAAAAATTAATTTTCCTTAATTCCTAAAAAATAGCACCACTTTGTTCGTAGCATTAACTTACTCTAATAAAATGCAATTAATTCAAAATGTTTGATTTATCAATACTTACTTGGTAAAATTCAATTGACAAATCAATTTTTTTTAAAAAAAATTGTTTTATAATTAAATTAAAAAGTCTAAATCTAAATATGAAATATAATATATGTATATATATATAATTAACTATCACTATATTAATATATTCTTTACATTATTTTATTTTTTTATTACTGAAAAATAATTAAAAATATATATTATTCTATTAAGATATATTTTTAAAATTATAGTCATAGACTCGTCTTTCAACTAATCTATTATTATAATTTAAAGATAATATAAATATATAAATATTCACAAATTTTGATATTTTTAATTATTTTTCTAATTATAAATTTTATAATTATTTCTTAATTTCTTCATGTGTATATTGTATGTATATGTGTTTCTATTTTATCTTTTTATCCCTTTTTTGTATATATGCGTACAAGCACTACAAGAAATTCAAGAAATCGCGACGAAAAAATTTGTCACTGAAACATCATTTTTCGTCACAATTGATATTTTGTGACGAATTTTTTCGTGGCATAGATCGTCATTTAATGTGCGTGGTATTATGAAAAATGTGGCGTTACATTAATTCGTCATGAAAAAGGCATCAATTGGTGACGAAATAGGTCATCGTCACTATATGTTTTCATCTATTGTGACGCATAAATTGTCACTTTAGTCATAAAAAAATTGTCACTTAATATGACGTTTCGTCAATAAAGTTCTATTTTACGTGACGATATAAATAATTGTTACAAAACAAGTTACTTTAGTGACGTTAATTTTGTCACGATTATCTTGGTTATTTCGTCACATTTTCTATATTCGTCAAGAAAGATTTGTTATTCGGTGAAGAAATGTTGATCGTCGTTATATGTGTACATATAAAATGACGATGAAATTTGTCACTGATTAGTATGCTTTAGTGACAAAACTTTTATTGTCTCAAAATGCTGTGAAAATTGTGACAAATTGTTTTTGTCACTATAATATATTATTTAGTGACGAAAATAATAATCATCACTAAAAGTTCATATTTGGTGACAATATATTGTTCGTCATATTTAACATTATTCGTCATGAAAGAATTGCAAAAAAATGACGAAAATAATGATCGTGGTTATATATAGATATAATGACAACTAAATTTTGTCACAAAAAATTGGACTTCGGTGATAAAATATAAGTCGTCATTAAGAGATGTAAAAATGGTGACAAAATATTTTTTATCATAAAAAAATGTTATTCAGTGACGATGATGATAATCGTCACTACAGAAATTGATATAGTAACAACATATTTCGTCATGATTAGTCAACATATCGTGACTATTATTTCGTCATAAAAATGATACATATTGTGACGTAATTATTTCATCGGGAAATAATTCATTTTATTATCAATTTATTTGAATTTATATATATATATATATATATATATATATATATATTAAATAAGTAATAATACTAAATAATAAATATTACAAACAAAAACTAAATTAATTAAAGATAAAAAAATTAATTTGCATTAATAAAAAAACTCGTTCAAGCAATTAGAAAGCAATCAACAATCTTTGTTATCAATATTACATGAAACAATAAACTAAAAAAGATCGAAGTCTTATATGTCTCCAAAACTAATTTCCATGTCATTATTCCTTTTTGCACTTCAAACGACGATGATGAAATCTTCTCCTCTGTAGATATCACCTATTAAAAAAATCATATCAGATGAATTTATAAGAAAGCTTAACTCCGTAAAGTATCAAGAAAACGATAATCCTAAACTTTAAATGCACAAATACACTTACCATTCAAGAATGCATTGAAGGAGGAAATCATGCTTGCAGCTTGTATCCTACACGATAAACGGTATCCCCAATAGTAAGAAACAGCAAATGGAACACTGTATTTTCAATTCACCGTGGAAGGATCACTATCAGAAAAGCCCTCAAGGCATATGCTAAATATGGAGCTTCACTGACACACAAGATCTAAGACTGTGTAAAAGAATATTAGATAATGAAAGTATCACAATCACCATAATTGACTGGATCAGTTAAACAAGAATCCTAAGCAGTTGATGAATCCAGAAAATAAAAGGAAAAATAAACAAAAATACATAACTGTTCACAAAAATCAAAACCATCAGTCCCAAATTTCACTCAAGTTCCACATAATACCATAACTTTACACACAAGCATGAAATAATTTCAGCTATACTAAATCTCGGGTCTCACAGTAATTCCTTCACATAATCAAAATCTAAGATTGAGTAAATGATTTAGCATTCAAATCTAAGGCATTAGGGGAAAAACAGCAGCATGGTTGGGTTCAGAAATCATCCCCAAATTTAGATTAGAAGAACCATTAGCAGGTTTCATACTCAATGCACCAGAATTCAAGTTTTCAATATATGCAGGATTCTGCAAACTAGAATCAGGCTCCAACTTCGAAAGTTGAAAACCAGATTTCGGCAAATCCCCAGAAATCACAGAAGGAATAAGCACGTTATCGGAAACGAAAGTAAAATTCGAACCAGAGGATGCACCATTCGGCATAACAATAGAATTAATCCTAGCACCAGACCCAAATTTCAAAACATTCGAATGCAATTCAAAAGGAAAGAGTAAACTAACTTCTGTTAATCATTACATCCACGAACTAAAATACAGCAATCTTTACTTAACACACCATAACTAGCATAATTTGGTAGTGAAATATACAAAGTACAGTACTACCACTATCTACATACACGCAATACACGTATATATTGGCTAAAAATATAAATTGTATCAGACACATATCCACATTTATATTTGAATCAAATCAGCAATTGCAATACTCCAAAAAATCAGCAATTGCAGCATCTACAAAACCTAATTACACTTCAAAATAGCATCTACAAGACCTAATCTCTAGAGTGAGAAGCTACAGAACCACATTTCCTTATCTATTATACATGTTGAACACAAATAACTCATCATGTATGCCCTCTTCTAACACAGCCTACTTTAAAGCTACACAAATGAGTAGTACTATTAAAAGAAAAATGAAAATATTAAAGTAAAGGCTAAAGAAAAACAGCAGCTACCAAAAACTCATAAAAATAATAATAAATAGAAGCTAACCTTAATTATATGTCAATCACTTTCTCCCTCATAAAAGCCATTAGTTTGTTCATAGTTGCACTTTGGTCAGAGAGTGTTGCAGAGAGAATGTCATTTTGCTCAGAGAATTTTGCAGCGTGGTTATCATTTTGTGTAGCCAGGTCCTCTTTCAAGTTAGTTACTTGAGTTTGTAGTTCTTCCACTTGAGCTCTAGACTGTTGTAACTCTTCTGTTGTTTCTCTTAGTTCATCTTCATATTCGGCAGAAGAATTGTACAATGAACTGCGTTTACTTGGAGGCTTTGAACCATAACCATAACCTTTGGTATATCCAGCCCCATGGCCCAACACCTCCAAAGCTATGTCAGCTTCGGTCTTGTCTATTCCGAGCTCCAAACATTTCTCCCACTTACGTTTCATCGTTTCCTGGTATTTAAGCATAAATAAAGTAAATAAAATGCACAATTGAATTGAAAAAGAAGTAAATTAACATCAATAATAACATAATCAAATATCATAAATGTCTACATGACTTACCCAATTTTCTTTTGTCTTGTCGGATTTCCACCCAATTTTTTCTATACTGTGGGTTTACTCATACAAGTAAATTCGATCGCACGGTTGTTTAAGTTCAAGAGTCTACAAAAAATTATAAAAAATCAGCTACTTCATCATACCCAATATTGAAATATAAAATTCACAAAACCCATAATTACCTTCTTTTAATGTTTATATGATTTAATTATTGACATATCATCAGGTCTTATGTTCAATTATCTAGGAAATAGGGGCTGTGAATACTCTATGAAAATCAAAATGACCTCAAATAAGAATAACCAGGCTCCTAGGATCAATTATGTGTTTTAGGGATCAATTTATGTCTATTATAAAATAGAGCAGATGAATTGGGGATATCCCAAGAAAACACATTTTGTAGCCCTAGAATCAATTTATATCTATTAGCAGTCAAGGTACATAACACAAACAACCAAATGACCTCAAATAAGAATAATCAGGCTCCTTGTTATAAAGCATTTCATAAGGAGTTTTGTTGTTTAAAACCTGAGAAGGCGTCCTACCGATCAAATAAGCTGCTGTCAAAATGCAATAGTTCCAAAATGCAATAACTTGCCTTTCACCAATGATATATGTCACCCATCCAAAAAGATAAATGTTCTGCTCAAGCCAGAAATCAACAAACTTTTACCAATTTAACAATGTAGTATTTAAGACTCAGGAACAATTATTTCACATAAATACATTTGAAATCCAATGACAACACAAATTATAGTTTCATTCACATGAGAAGAACAATTGCAAGAGCAAGAAAGATGACCAAAGTAATAAAATTCAATAGAGAAATTTCGACAAGTCAATTCTAAGAGCTTGTCACTAGAAACGTGCAGGCTTTTGTAACCACCAAAACATTTCAAATGAAATCAAGTTCAGAAAATGTTGTTTCCTAAACCCTTAAATAAAAATGATAAAAAGTATCGCATATATAGTATATATAATCAGAATGTGTCGAGATTTACCAGAATCCGTCGCGTGTGTGGACTGGCCGTGTCCGGTGTCCCGCTGGTTGTGCGCCTTTTGTGATTGATGCGTAGCAGCGTAGGGGGCGCAGCGGCACAGAGCTCCACCGGCGCGGGCATCGCCGGCTTGGATACGGTCAAGAGGGGCGGCGCCGGCGTGGAGGCGGTTCAAGTTTAGGGCACAACGCTCATAATCGTGTAATGTATAGTGAGAAACTAAGAATAGAAATTGAATATTATTAGTTCATCATATTATTTTTTCTCACTGAACATATTAGTTGTTTATATTTATATTTGTTGCACAACACAATTTTTATTATAAGCTCATATTATATGCCCTAATCTCTATTCAAGCGGGAAGCTAAAAAATTAATCTTGTAATTTTTTTTAACTCCATCGCCTAATTAATCCAATTTGAAAAATACTGCAATATATATATATATATATATATATATACATTGGCTCTCAAATTATTATTAACATAAACTTTTATTTTATAATTTTTCCTAATTATCTCTTAGTCGAATTAACAACATTATTCTTGATAACAATTTATTATATTTTAATTAACTTAATTCATTAATATCATGAATCGAATATATATATATATATATATATTACAAAAACTTATATATAAATTTCTACCATACAAATATCTATTTTTGAAAAGACGTGACCGACTAAAATAACAAAATAGTATTTCCAACTAGTACATAATTTGAGTATTTTTGTTATTCAAATTGAAAATTCAACACTTAAATAACTAATATTTGCTAAATATTATGAAAAATTAAGGAAATAACATAATAGTATTACTCTTTTGTGAGGATGGTACTAGAAAATAACATAATAGCATGTAATACTAGACTGGATCAACCGATACAACATATTCTCATCCTACATCAACTGAATTCCTCTTGAGAGAGTCACTAGTCACAGAAGTTGAAGAAGTCATCGTACTATTAAAAAAAAAAATCCAATACTCAATATAATGTCATAAGGTACCTCATCAACTTATGGAAAAAGCAAAAAAGGAAGAACATAAAGTGAAACAAAAAAAACCTTATTAATCTTTAATTGTCATTTTAATTAGTTACTTCAATGCTTAATAAATAAGTGACCACATCATAGAAAATAACATATTTGTCATTTTAATTAGTTACTCAATCATGCAATGCCTAATTACTTAATTAGTTACTGCCTATGTTCATGAATAGCATTTAACATTTAATATTGTATTAAGTTATTAACATGTTTATTCAAACTCTGTTTTTAAACCTTCTTACTGGAACCAGGGGAGGTTATATTTACTAAAGTAAAGTAAAGGAAATGGAAATCTTAGATAAGATCATAAGAATAGAAAGCACATCCTCGAATAGAAAGCACATCTTAGATAAGGAAATGGAAATGGAAATCTTATATTTATTGGAACCAGGGGAGGTTAATTCACATCACCAGCTTGTACAGATTATATGTACAGATCATAACCAGTAACCAAATAAATGTAAAATTAAAAAAAAATGGCAAATCAACTGTAAGTCTGTAACTAAAAATCTAAAATTAATAATAGATAACAAAGAACATTTTGCTAGCTTGTACAGATTATATGCTCCATTATTGACCACAACAAGAATGCAAGATATTTTGGTGAATTTCCATTTCCCACTATTCTGCAATTTCCATTTCCCACTCCAGCAAACAATTGAGAAGGTGGAATCAAGCACCTTATGAATGGTGATATGCGCATCCAATTCCAGTATTATGGTTAACAAAGATATTGAGAACAACTGAAAAACAAAAAAAAACGAACCTTCAGCAGCCGGGGCGACGGTGGCGACGGAGGAGGGGCGACGCCGCGACGGTGTGGTGGAGGAGGAGCGACGCCGCGACGGTGCGATGGAGGCGAGAGGCGAGGCGACGCCGCGATTCACCACCACCTCTGTTCTTGTGCCTCTGCCACAAAGACGCCGGAGACACCAGGCGGCCGCAAGTCACCGGAAGGAAAGGCGCCGGTAGGAGGCGCCGGCAGAAGAGGGAGAGACGTGGGAGTTCCGGTTTTGATTTTGAGCTCTAGTTGTTTCCAATTGAATGAGAAACACGACTTCCCCTCTCTGTTAATAATTAGATAATAATTTTAATTTTTTAAAAATCATGATTTAATTAAAAAATAAAAAATTGTTTCGAAATCCGTCTTCCGCGCCTCGCACTCCTAGGCGGTTTTCCGCCTGTTCTGTCTGTTTTCGCGAAAATCGGGTCGGGCGAAGCCGCCTAGCCCGATTTTTGCATGCCTGACATTAACAATAGTATTACATCTAGTTGGATAATTTGCTTATTTTTGTTATTCAAATTGAAAATCCAACACTTAAATAACTAATACTTGCTAAATATTATGAAAAATTAAGGAAATACTACTTCCGTCCACAAAATTTATGCTCACATTTTTGCATGTGGTTTAATGCAATATGTCGGAGGGTATTACGGGATATTGTGAGGTCCGTTTTGAATAAAGAGAATATTTATGAAAAGTATATCATATGTACTTTCCATAAATACTTTCTTTACTCAAAACAGACCTCACAATATCTCATAATACCTTCCGACATATTGCATTAAACCACGTGCAAAAATGTGAGCATAAATTTCGTGGACGGAGGGAGTAATCTAATAGTATTACTCTTTCGTGATGATGGTACTAGAAAATAACCTAATAGTATGTATTACTAGACAGAGTAGTTCCTAATACCAACCTCACAAAACAGTGATACTATTAGGATCCTAACATCAATACTTGTAATAGAATCACTAAATCACTAATCCAATTGATAATCACACACCAAATCACTAAATTTATCATAAAATGGAGTTTTGGTAAATACGAGGATGTGTGAGTACTACAAGTGGATATGACTACTATAAGTATCACAAGTAGAATTTCAACTAACAGGTAACATAACTAGTAATCTTTTCGTACAAAAAGTGTATATCTTTGAACTATTTTTATTTTTTGTATCTAATCTAGAAATTTAAAACTAAAATAGATAATTTTTTTCAAAATTTTTATTTCTAGTAGTAATGGTATTAGTACCACTAGTGATCTTTCATTTACAATCACTAACGGTTTTACAAGTAACATCAATAATAGTATTCCATCTAGTGGATAATTTGCTTATTTTTGTTATTCAAATTGAAAATCCAACACTTAAATAACTAATACTTGCTAAATATTATGAAAAATTAAGAAAATAACCTAATAGTATTACTCTTTTGTGAGGATGGTACTAGAAAACAATCTAATAGTATGTAATACTAGACTGAGTAGTTCCTAATACCATCATCACAAAACAGTGATACTATTAGGATCCCAACATCAATACTTGTAAATAGAATCACTAAATCACTAATCCAATTGATAATCACACACCAAATCACTAAATTTATCATAACATGGAGTTTTGGTAAATACGAGGATATGTGAGTACTACAAGTGAATATGACTGCTTTAAGTATCACAAGTAGAATTTCAACTAACATGTAACATAACTAATAATCTTTTCATACAACAAGTGTATATTTTTGAACTATTTTTATTTTTTGTATCTAATCTAGTAATTTAAAACTAGAATAGATAATTTTTTGCAAAACTATATTTCTAGTAGTAATGGTATTAGTACCACTAGTGATCTTTCAATTATAATCACTAATGGTTTTACAAGTAACATCAACAATAGTATTCCATGTAATATATAATTTGCTTATTTTTGTTATTCAAATTGAAAATTCAACACTTAAATAACTAATACTTGCTAAATATTATGAAAAATTAAGGAAATAATCTAATAGTATTACTCTTTCGTGATGATGGTACTTGAAAATAACCTAATAGTATGTAATACTAGACTGAGTAGTTCCTAATACCATCCTCACAAAACAGTGATACTATTAGGATCTCAACATCAATACTTGTAAATAGAATCACTAAATCACTAATCCAATTGATAATCACACACCAAATCACTAAATTTATAATAACACGGAGTTTTGATAAATATGAGGATGTGTGAGTACTATAAGTGGATATGACTACTATAAGTATCACAAGTAGAATTTCAACTAACAGGTAACATAACTAGTAATCTTTTCGTACAACAAGTGTATATCTTTGAACTATTTTTATTTTTTGTATCTAATCTAGTAATTTAAAACTAAAATAGATAATTTTTTGCAAAACTTTTATTTCTAGTAGTAATGGTATTAGTACCACTGGTGATCTTTCAATTACAATCACTAATGGTTTTACAAGTAACATCAACAATAGTATTCCATCTAGTGGATAATTTACTTACTTTTGTTATTCAAATAGAAAATCCAACACTTAAATAATAATACTTGCTAAATATTATGAAAAATTAAGGAAATAATCTAATAGTATTACTCTTTTGTGAGGATAGTACTAGAAAATAACCTAATAGTATGTAATACTAGACTGAGTAGTTTCTAATTCCATCCCCACAAAATAGTAATACTATTAGGATCCCAACATCAATACTTGTAAATAGAATCACTAAATCACAAGTTCAATTGATAATCACACACCATCATGAATAATTTCTAATACTATCCACATTATTATCAATAAATATTAGTATTTTATTTATTTTTTGATATAACTAATACTACTTGCCAAACATACTATTACCAATAAATATTAGTATTATTTTTATTTTTTGATATTACTAATACTACTTGCCATTTTATTTTACACATTTCTATTATGGGCATTATGTTTTTTTTTTTAATGAATGTTAACCATCAACTCTTATCCAATGGTTGTTCTTATTGAAATTATCTTATAAATTTATGAAATATTTCAATTTGATGTCTCCTCTAATTTTGTTATTTTCTTCTTATTTATATATGTGCACTAAAAAAATAAAAATTAACATAAATTTCAATTAATATTTTTAAAAGTTAATTAGAGATAATTTAACAAGGCCAATATTTGCTTTGACTCAATTTAAAACTTAATTTGTTAAACTAATAGACGTGTGCTTGTATTTCTTTGAGTGCATGCATATCATTTCCACATGCATGTCATCATACATGTCGTCCACGTTCATGCAAAGTAAGTTAGCTAAGTTAGTGGGTTTGTTAGCTGATTTAGTGGCATAGTTAGCTACATCAATTAGCTAGTCAGTTTCAATAGATTTAGCTTAGACGGTTATTTCACACATTTGAATATATACTACTCTTGTTTAGTTGAATCAATATAACAAGATTTACATAATTTAAATTTGAATGACCAAGTTATTTTTTAATTTAAGTTTAGAGATAATTTCAGCAAATTTATATTCTTTTTTATTGATTTCTTGTATATAGGCAAAAAATCTTGGTTAATTTGTTGTGTGATTGAATTCTCTTAATTATTCATGGAAAATAACCTAATCCATCGCCAATTCAGTGTTTACTAACTTAATTTTCTCTTTGTGTGGCAGTAAATCTTTTCCAAAATTAATATATTTTAATTTAGTCAAATTTCAAAAATAATTTGATGGTTAACTTAGTCAAATTTCAAAATTAATTTGATGTATTCATTTTTTATACTGCAACCTTGATTCAAATAGTTTTATTAAAATACCTAAGACAAATGTAGTGTTTGGTCTAGTGGTGTAGTTATCCTCTTTAGATAAAAGGGTCCCATGTTTGAACCTTGATGGATTAAAATTTATATTTTTCGATTTTTTTAATATAATTTATATTTTATACGGAAAAATTAATTAATGACAAAAAGATAATAAATAATAAACATTAAGTTAAAATAAAAATTTTCTAGCTTATTTGGCAGAAAGATAATAAATAATAAACATCAAATTAAAATAAAAATTATCTAGATTATTTGGCAAAAAGATAATAAATAATAAACATCAAATTAAAATAAAAATTATCTAGCTATTTGGTCGTTATTTGTCTATTTGTCAAGTTTAATCGAAAGGTTTTGTGATCGAACCTTAATAAACAAATTTTTTTAATAAAGTTTATATTCACAATTTTATTCAGTAAAATCTATATTTTATATGGAAAAATTTATTAATCATCACCATATATAAATATTGGTGACAACATACTATGTCACTATTTACTATGAACAATTAATGACGAAACATAAAACCGTCATGCAAATGGAATATTATACGACCAATATTGATCGTCACTAATTAAAATGAAGATTGTTACCGAATAATATTGTGACGAAATAAGTAATTCATTAAAAAAAGATTAATAATCGTCACTATATATCAATATTGGTGACGAAAGAATATGTCACTAATTACTATGAACAATTAGCGACGAAACATAAGATTGTCATTAAAACTTTATATTATATGACCAATATTGATCGTCACCGAATAATATTGTGACGAAATAAGTGCGTCATTAAAAAAAGATTATTAATCGTCACTATATATCAATATTGGTGACGAAAGAATATGTCACTAATTACTATGAACAATTAGCGACGAAACATAAAATTGTCATTAATATTATATATTATATGACGACTATGATCATCACTAATTACAATGACAATCGTCACCAAATAATAGTGTGACGAATTAAGTGCGTCACCAATTCTTTTGAATAATTAATGACAAAACGTATAGTTGTCACAAAAATACTATTTTTCATGACGTTGAATATCGTCACTAAATATTATGAATATCGTCACCAAAGTTTATTGTGACTAATTTCTTGTTTTTGTCATGAAAATTTTGAATTAGTGATGAAAAAAACACCAGTGGCGACAAAAAGAAAATTCGTCACGAATTTTCACTTTTTTGTGATGAAAATTAAATTTGTCACTTGTAGGTAACATATTGTGACGAATTTTGTGTCGTCACACAAAATTTCGTCACAGAATGTGTGATTTCCTGTAGTGAAGTTACAAAAATATATATTGTTGAAAATGACTGCTACTATTTTGAAAAAAACAACATATTTTGTTAGAAATATGAGGAAATATGCTTTAGAATTTTTAAAAAACAAACTCCCAAATTTTGAGGCCTCAAACCGCACAAAATGAATAATCCCTGAATAAACTAATTTCAAATTAACTACTATTCATAAACTTCATTATATATATACACGATTTTGGTTAAAAAAAATTAAAGAAAATAAAGAGCCTCTCAATCTACAATTGTTATATATGACCATATATATATAAGACATGGATAGGGGAGTGAGTTGAGACTTGTGCAAAAAAACTTCCATAAATTGATGGGATCAACATCTTCTGGCTGATAATTTTAATAATTTTAAACTTCCATAGACTGGTTCAAGTTTGATAAACAAAAAAAAATATCTTCTATTTTAATAATCTATTCTTAAAAATATCTCAATAAAACTAAATTTGTCATTTTTATATATATGCAAAGGCTATACAATTCTCTTTAAAAAAAATTATACAATTCATGAAAAGAATAATATGTTGCAGGAAAGATAAGAATTTTTGTATTGAGATATAGGGATAATACACTGTGAGAAAGAGAAAGAAATAAATGATAATGTAGTGTATTAGCTTCTGCTTGCGTGAATGTATATATAGGAAGACAGCTCTTTAATTCTCTGCGTGAATATATATACACAATGATGAGTGAATTATTGTGTAAGGGAATAATGCAAACAACACGCTGCCCCATGCCCTGATTTCACACTACGAATAGAATCTCTGGAGGTTGAAAATTGGTCTCAATGACGTCACTAGTCAGATGTATGGTTCACGACTGGCTTCATTTTGCTAACGACCCCACTTTTCTCCCTATTTGGCTAAAGCAGTTGAAAAATAACCCTATATAAATAAATTTGCCTAGAAAAACCCATTTGGAGCGTGGCATTTGAAGCGGCCTTTTGGTTGTGCTGAATTAGATATATAGCAAATTAAGCAGTAGATGCGAGATAACAGGTCAGGAATTTAATTTGCATGGGATGAGACTAGAGCTGTTATACGAGCCGAGCGAGCCCGAGTAGTGCCAGGCTCGGCTCGGCTCGTTAAGCTTATCGAGTCGAGCCGAGCCTAGCTCGTTAAGCAAACGAGTATTTTTTTGAGCTCGGCTCGGCTCGTTTAACACTTCGAGTCGAGTCGAGTCGAGCCCTTACCGAGCCGAGATCACGAGCAGCTCGTTTATTTTAACAACAATAAAGCAAAAACTATCACCAATTCACCAGTATGAATTATTTGAGAATATGAATTGTATTATTATGTAAAATATTAATATTTTATACCCTAAATTATGTAATATTTATAAAATAATCTCTATTTTTCGAGCCTACCGAGCAGCTCGCGAGCCTACCGAGTCGAGCCGAGCCGAGCTCGTTAAGCAAACGAGTATTTTTTTAGGCTCGGCTCGGCTCGGCTCGTTTAACATGTCGAGCCGAGTCGAGTCGAGCCTTAACGAGCCGAGTCGAGCCGAGCTCACGAGCGGCTCGTTTATTTTAACAGCTCTAGATGAGACGACAGAACAGGATGATGACTCAATGAGCACAAAGCCTGGCCACGGGGCTCCTCACTCGAGTGAGTGGTCTGGGTTCAATTCCCTTTGGGAATGAATTAAAAGTGGAGATATAAGGTTGATTTGGAGTGTTTGGGAGACTGACAAGTAAATACACATTCATCATCCCAATAAGCTATTAGAAAAATATGTTTTATGTCAACCGGATAATACAACTGAAAAAAAAAATAAAACAAAAGGGATACAACGGGGAAGAAATAATTACACGGAAATATAAAAGCAAAAATACAAAAATAAATAAACTTCTGTCGAGTCGAGGAGACTTCTTCCCGCAAAGCGAATATTCCCCGGTGGTGCTCGTCGATTTGGAATAGCGCTCCCAAAGGTAAAATGACCTTACACCTTCAAGTGTATAGCACCGCAGGACTTGAAGTTCCGGCGAACAGAAGGACGTTAGAACTGGACTGCACCTAGAAACTATATGCAGAGATTTTGGACAGAGAGAGATTGGTGTATTGTGTGTGTTCCTGAATGAAATGAGAACACTTATTTATAGGTGAATCTCCACTCGTAACGGGGGAAAAAACATGTCAACATTAATGCTGACTGACGATTTTTCAGGAAGGTCAGCTGATGGGGAATTGATTTGCAATCAATCCGGTTGACCTGTCATATGCTGATACAAGTCAGAGCTGGGTCAGCTTAGGTTCAACGAACCTGGCCATTGCTGAGTCATCAAGACGTCGGCTTTAGATTCATCGAATCTGTATTCTTAAGAAGTCAACTTTCGTTTTCCAATGTGGGATGAGAATTAATTACATAATTAATTCTCTCCCTAATTCAAAGTTTCAAACTTTGATTTGTTGACTCAATTTCTCACTCACTATTAATTGGTTTTGTGAGTAATACTACACTAAATTCATCTACTCCGAGAGTAGAACGCACTCGTATCAATTAACTTCCGAAAATTAATTTTATTCTCTTCAATTTATTGGTCAAACAATACCAATTAATATATTTAATATTAAATATTCCAACATAAGCATCCACATCATTAAATATCTAAAAATATAAATAAAATTATTCATATCATAATTATAAAAATAAATAATAAAACA
Organism: Prunella vulgaris; assembly: GCA_026898435.1. Classification (NCBI taxonomy): domain Eukaryota; kingdom Viridiplantae; phylum Streptophyta; class Magnoliopsida; order Lamiales; family Lamiaceae; genus Prunella; species Prunella vulgaris. Next base: position 7,822 of record JAPKLY010000735.1, on the reverse strand, counting down.
CATATAATTTTTATAAAATTAGACATTTTTTTAAATTTAAAAATTTGAATATATTTCAAAAATAAACAAAAATTTAAAATATTAAATTAAACATTATATTGTAAAAAAAAAATTATTATATTTAATACATAAGTAACAAAAAAATATATATATTAACAATATAAAAATTAAAATTTAAAAAAAATTAAAATAAAACATTCAAAGTACAATAAAAATATTCAAACAAAGTTACAATAACTCTAAATTTAAATATTATATTTTTAAGAAAAAGTATTATTTATATAATCTTAATTTTTAAATATATTTTTAGAATCATAAATTTTGCGTTAACTTTTATAAATTTAAGAAATATATATAATTTTAAGAAATATATATAACTTTTAAAATAAGCAATAAATTAAATAAATATTCTAAAAAAATTCTAAATACATATTCATTATAATTTGTAAATGAAAATATATTATTCTATTTTAACTTTAAAATAATTTTTTTGAAATATAAATTAAAAAAAAAATCAAATACAAAATATTAAAAGAAATAAAAAAAATTATATATTTTCTCTCTAAAATTAAAAATATATTGAATTAAATTAAAAATTAGATAAATTATTTAAATCAATTCTTAATTTTTAATAAATACTCTTATACATAATATTTATATTTTTAAATATAAATTTTTTTTATATTTTTCTTAATATTATAAAAGCTCACGAAAAAATCATTATCCTAAAAATATTTTTTAAAATTAATATTGTATTTGTTTATATTTTTGCTTAAAAATTTATTGTTTTAATTATATTTATTATAAATAAATTTGAATATTTTTATTGTACTTTGAATATTATATATATATTTTTTAAATATTTTTATTTTTATATTATTTATATATATTATATTACTTATGTATTTAAATATAACAAAATATTTATTTATTTTTTAGACAATATAATGTTTAATTTATTATTTTTTAATTTTAATTTATTTCTGGAATACATTCAAACTTTTAAATTTTAAAAAAATGTCCTTTTTTTTAAATTATATATTTTTATTTATTTTTATATTTATAATATTAATAAATTTATTTATATTTTTAGATATTTAATGATGTCGATGTTTATTTGGATGATGAATGTATATTTATTTGTCCACATCATCTTTTGGGTAAGGGTCAAGTTGCCCGAAGTTTAAATTGGAAAAAATATGAAAGGTGATTTATTTTGTCAAAATTGAAAAGTTTAGATTAAATTGTAATTCGCGAAAAGATGGTGATTTATTTTTCAATTAAGCCTTCTAAAAAATTATAATTTAATTTCTACAAAAAGTAACTAAATAAATACTTTTTCCATAATTAAGCACAATTAATTAAATTAATATAAATATTTGCAATAAATAAAATAAAATAGACAATTTAAACACACAAATTTCAAGTAAATAATCACTTATCAAGTCTATCAATTAGACACTTTCAAATATGGCTTTATCGTAATAAAATAAAATTGACATGTAAATGTATGACTTGTTAAGTGACCTAAGTAGCAGGTCGCTGGACAAAAAAATTAATTTTTTTAAGTTATAGCAGTAAATTCAAAAAGTGTGTTTTTTCCTTTTACATATATTTTAAATTAACAAAATAAAAATTAAAGATGTGTGTACTACAAACAAAAGTGAATTCTGACAAAAAAAACAAAACATTGGGTTGTTTAATTTTTTAAAAAGGAAAAAAAGCACTTGCTCCAATATTTGAGTGTTTAAAGTTCTTATCAATAGGCCCAGTTATTAACACTAGCCACTTTAAGAAATACACTACCCTTTAAATGTTCGGTTTTTTTTTTTTAAAAAATTTTACCAATTTTCGGCAAAAATTTTTGAACTTTTTGTTCATTCTTGTACTGTGTTAGGGAAAAAAAATTTAAAAATGAAATTTTTTTTAAAAAAATGATGAACAAAGGGTAGTGTATTTTTCAAAAGGATAGTGTATTTATCTGGTAGTGTATTTCCCAAAAATGTTAGTGCTGATAACCTTGGCCTTATAATATAAGTCTAGGCCCAATAATTAATGGCCCAAAGATTTTAGATTATGGGCCAGTGTAGGTTGAAATATATAAGTTGTATTTTCCTTTCTTCATTTTCCAACAATGATAGATCCCCCTTGATCAAATGAATAAATATGCTCCACGGGTATGTTGATTAAAAATGGTAAAGAACTATATGTATATTTCTGTTTTTGAATTCGATTTGCTTCTCCCCTCCCAGGAACGTATAGATTTAAGAAAGAATTCAAAAGTAATTTGTGCAGTGAGTGCAATCATACAAGAGTGGCGATTTTGTTCCTTTCCATCTCACCGATTTAGTGTCCATCAAAATAGATTGCCTGAATTACTACGTGGAGTACAGAGTTCAAATATTTGTAACCCGGCAAACGTTTTTAATTCGTACCAGATAACTCTTCTTTTAGCAACTGAACCTAGATATCATTAATTTGTACAACCAGGGCGGATTTAGGGGTGGGCTGCACTGGGCTGAAGCCCAGTGCAAGCCCAAAGTTAACCCCATATATATATAAAAGGTTGTTTTCATGCACCCACCTTATTTTTTCAGAAAAAACTTTACACTGCAATAAATTACAAAAAGATGCTCAGTATCAAATAATGAATAAAAACAACTCAAGAACAAATTCTCCAAAAATAATCCATTATAATTAGTTACGAAAAATATTTTATTTGATTAATTCTTTTGAGAATGAGCATAAAGTATTGTAGATTATTAACAACAAGGAATAATTTTTTGGAATTTTGGGAATTAAGGTTTTCTTAAAATCTTTCACCCACATCATTCAAGATAATTACTTTTTAAAATAAATTTAGTATATTTTGTTTTTGATATTTTATGTTATTATTTGGCTTGTTAAAGATAAATGTGTATTTAATGTATTTTATTTTTATCTTATATAAATTAATATTTTAATATCAAATTTGCTAATGTTTAGGTGTGAATAATAGATTAGGGCACAACTTATATGAGCATCGAAATACTTTGTTATGTAAATATTTTTAATGAGTCGAAGCATTTATTTTTCAGCCCACCCCAATACTAGTTCCTGGATTCGCCCCCAGTACAACATTAACGATGTTGGACATTTTTAGTTTTATTAATTAAATAAATAGTGTACACAAATATACGTACATATTTAACTAAAGAATGATGACATCCTCGGTGACGTATTTCCATAATTTTTTTTTGGGTCAACGAGGTAACGTTTTTCACAATGACAAATAATTTGAGTGATCGAGTCCCCACAGCCGCAATGAGACATTATGAGTGGCTATACAATTCCAAATGATATTGTATCAATGTCTCGTCTTTTTACGGATCAAATTATTTATTGCCACCTGTCCTTTTTTTTATTGCCACCTGTCCTTTTCTGATCAGATGTATAATTGTCTCGATAGTGAAACTCACTACAATAAATCAAGAAATGCTGTATGGGGGGGGGATGTCGGATGACCCTATATACGCAAGTTACGAGTTAATTAAATTTTTTGAGCAAGTCTTGTGCACCAATTATATCGTGTAATTTAAATGTATTTTTAAATAATTACACTATTTATTATTGAAATATTTTATAAATTATTATTGAAAAGTTATACTATTAAAAATATTTTTTTAATAATAACATATGTGCCTTTTCAATAGTATTTTATGTAATTTTTTAAAAATAAATTTGAATTGCACGGTGCATATAAACTGAGACAAAATTTTATTATATGCATCTTTTAGACGTAATTAAACGGGTGAGCTAGGTATATATATAGTCTGCATATTAAAGCGCATTAATATAAGAAGGAGAATAGCTAATCACATTTTTTATGAGATTTATTTTAAAATTAAGTGGTAATAGGAGGAGTCATCCATTAGATTTAGGGAGTATTTTGGCTGAGTTTATAAGTTTTTTAAAATAATTTATAAGTTGTTATAAAAATTTATAGACTCTCTTATGCTCTATTTGGATGAGTGGATTTCACACACAAATAATCATTCTTTCCAAGTAAGTTGGGTAAATTTACAAATACTTAGATTTGAATTTATATTCAAATGAAAAAATTCTAAATCTTCATCAAAATCATATCATTTGTGAAATTCCCCATTTCTACCTTTCCATCTCTATCTTTACTCTACTTATTTCCCTTTTCACATATCTCTTTACAATTCGTGATTTGAAATATATGTCTTCTTACATGTATTTTTTTTAAAATTCATTCATTTTCAAATCCATCAATCCAAATGGTTAAAGTATTTGGTAGGATGTCTAACAACTTAAAAGATTTTAAAATAAGCTTCTTACATCTTATAAACTACAAAAAATTAAGTTGAGATATCTCATATCTTAACTTATTTTTCTCATCACCTCCACCTTCATCCACCCACCTCATGACCCACCACTCCACAACCACTATCTCAACATAGAAATTAAAAAAAAAATTATCTTCTATTAAAATTAAATTTTTAAATAAAGTATGATAAATTATCAAAGAAAGTTGTATTAATTTTTCAACAGCTTATAAGCTATTTAAAAATAATATCTTATAATTTCTTATGATAACTTATAAGATATTAAAACTTATAAGATGTTTAAAATAAGTTTAGTCAATTCCACTCTTTCAAAATTAATCTATCACTCATGCTTTGTCATTTTAATAGCTCATCCAACTCGAGCTTGAGACCTGTTCTAATGCAATCTAAGTTAATTGTTGTGTTCGAAATGGACCTCTATCTGTCATTGGTATGATATTGTCCATTTTGAGTCAAGCCCACATGATTTTGTTCATGGGCCTTTTGGTTTTGTCCTTGGGCTTCTCCCAAAAGGCCAAATACCGATGGAGATTTCTCCTTTTTATATTTCTCATGGTCTTCTCTTATTTATCTGATGTGGGATACTGTTTGCACTCCTAACAATCCTCCCCTCAAACATATATCACCTAGGCTCCCTAAATTGACTCACTCTATCTAGGTCATCCCGCCTAGTCCATAGACTCTGTCGTTCCACCAAGTGAGAATTACTTTACACTATCATTTTTTTGGGGCCGTATTTTCTTCCCACAGATGGCCAATTTGTTGGGTCCGGGATGATCTTTCATCTCTCATTGGTATGATATTGTCCGCTTTGGGCCAAGTACGCACGATTTTGTTCTTGGGCTTTCCCCAAAAGGACTCATACCATATAAATGTACTTAGGTACATGTAGAGCAAAGCCAACCGATGGATGACTTGATTTCCAACGGCAACAACGGTGGCTGGACATGGGTGGCGACGAAGGTGGATTTGAGACAGATGGGTGAATTGAACTTCTATATGCGACTGGGTTTTTTAATTATATATGTGTAGGTGACGGCACACACGAGGGCCCCACCCTCATCAAGCTTTGATCTTAACGTGGACGAGGGGCCCACCCTCTTCAATGACGAGGGTCATGCCCTCGCCTCGGTCAAAACTATGAACTGGGCAAAAATGACACACTCGCGAATTAGCCGACGAAGCCGCACTCACTAATGCACGAGTGTTTGCCCTCGTCTTGATCGAACTGTGAATTAAGCAAGGGCTTGCACTTGTCTCGCCCCTCTTTAATAGATGAGGTGAGCTCGCCCTCATCTTGCTCCTCTTTAAATTTTAAAATATTTTTTTCACTGACAACCCCTCTTTAATAAAGAGGGGTCAATTACCCTCATCAAATCCTCTGTCTATTTTTTTTTTTTGTAGTGTACGAGCAAGTATTATCATAGGCCTCATTTGATTCATTAGATAAATTAAGATAAATTAAATTATCTTATCTAATTTAATGTTTGGTTTAATGGACAGAAACCCGAGATTAATAAAAAGTCAAAAACTAAAATTCAATTATCTTATGAATGAAAGATAATATTATCTTAGGGAAGAGGTATGATAATAATCCATTGTTTTTATTTTTACTAAAATACTCCCCTTATATTGAAAAGAAGAATCATAATTCACTTTATTTTTGTTTATGATACAGAGGACTAAATTGTTAATTGCATATGTTTTTATTATTAATCTTATAATTCAAAAATTCAAAATGAAATTATCTTACACTACTAATTATCTTAATCCATCAACCCAAATATACTATTTAACTCCTAGATAATAATCTTTAGAGTATAATCTTGTCTAATCTATCTTGAGTTATTTATTTTATCCATTGAACCAAATGAACCCTTAGTGTATCGCATGCTTTGAAAAATAACTGTTTTTACTAATAAAAGAAGTTGTGTATCGTCATCTTGCTAAGAGTACTAATTAGGTAGAATTTTCTATCAATATAGAATATTTATGCTACACAGATACTGATTTTTCTTTTAAAAGATTGAATGGGAGCGGCTAGCTTTATCTGGCCCTATCATTATTAATTTTAGGAACCATTCTCCACTCTCTTCTTTGTGGGAAGTGCCAAAAGACACACGACCACATATAATTCTTTCAGAAAAAAATCGTTGAAAATTTAGTTATCAGTTTATATAATGGGAATTCATTTCACCTTAAAGATTAAATTTATAAAGAGATGTAAAATTAATTCATTTCCATAATTTTATAATATTCTCAGGGCATGAACTAGAGACTTTAATACATTACAAAAATTTTATATATATCAACTAATTAAAAGTTCAAAATTATAGAGAATGTAAAATTAATTCATTAATATAATTCCTTTAGTAATTAATGAATCTGTTTAATGAAAAATAATAATTTATATATTTGTGTGTATATATATATATATATATGAAGCTATTAATTTATATATTGAATATAGTTAATATTGTCCAATATAAACATGAATACTATTTTCTTTCATATGAATTAATATTTTTCTCAATATATTCCTGACTGAGGGCACGGTCAAAATGAAATCAAGCTTGGTGGATGTATTGCAATGTACCCAAGTTTTGGTGTAAATATAAACAATTGAAAATTGACCTCGTTTTGATGTTACAACGCGATTTGATCTTAAATCATGTATGGTCTACATCGATAATGCTGTTGGCAGTGACATAACTAGTATACCATATAACGAATAATTATTTTTAGTATAGCTAATATGTAACAATACTTATATCTTGATATAGAATACGTATAAGTATATATATATACATATTAAAATAATTATATAGATATATATAAGGAAAAAAAAATTAAGGACCGTCATTTAGTGGATGTGACTATGAGGACGATAATTTTCGAGATGGCAAATTAAGGACAATATAACTTTATAAGTTAATAATTTATTTTTTAAAGAGTTTTAAATTCAACAAGTTCAAATTTAATTTATATAGGTTTATAAAAAAATATGCTTATTACCACATATTTTTTTATCTTATCATAAAATCAATTACACAATAAATAAGGTGTAGTCACATTAAAAATCAATAACATAATAAATATGTGAGTACAACTTATTTAGTATATCATTAATTTTATGATGTGATAAAAAAATGTGTGGTAACAAACATTGTTTTTAAGAATTTAGTTATTCAACATATTACAACTAAATACATTTAATGTATAATTATGATGAAACTAACAAAACAAAATGTTTTTAAAAATAATATTCCTTTCACAATTTTTATTTTTTAAAGCTGAACAATGCACACCACAGCTTTTGGATGTGTTAAAAGTGTTTGAGAAAAAGTTACTTTTGATTCAAATTTCAATAAAAATCCAACAACAATAAATTCATATTTTACTAAATTATTCTAGCAATTTTTATAATTAGGAGGTTGTTATTTATAATATTGATGAGACTATTAATTAAAAAA
>JAPKLY010000734.1:116151-163362 GCA_026898435.1 Prunella vulgaris | reverse complement strand
CAAATCTTCCTATTTTTAGGTAGGTGGCAGCCTAGGAATGGACATTTACTTTTCACCATACTTGTTTAGGTGAAAGTCTTCTAGCGCCGCCTGCAGACTGTGGACATTAAATGCGAAATTCAGCTTTGTACACACGTGTCTTCATCTTACTGGCTGCTTTTCAAACGACTAGTTGTTGATAAGACTTTATGCTTCATTGTACATTAATTACTCCGAGTAAGTTGTACTTCAACTCAGGTAAAATGTTTTATCTTTATTGGAGTTTGACATTTTCTTTGTCCTTAGTCCTTTAGCATAAATGCTCTCAAACGTCAGTAACTTTTTCTGTCAGGACTTACAAATGTCAGTAAGAATGAACACTCAACCCGATTACTCAGGTTAGTTTCGCCTTCACTAAATAGGTTCTGTCCTGACAACGCTTTGTACCATCAGTAGAACACTATCAGTGATCTTCCTCAGGAGTCAGGATTACTTCTTTCAGGATCGATCTTGTTTGCCAATTTCGTGTAGCTCTCACGCAAGTGTACGTGGTCGTTGTATAATCGGCAAGTTGACCAAGTAATAATATTGAACACAGGGAAACATGGCAATGTGAAGTAAGATTGTTGTTTTGAAGACTTATCTATGAAAGAAATAAAGGATCGGGTGTTTATCTACTAATCTCTTGCAAAAATAGTAAGACTACCTATCACATTTTGACAAAAGTGAGCAAGTGTGAAGACATGCATTAGTGTAGTCCTCCTATGGTTCATTTGGTGCTTGTCTTTCCTAATCATGCAAGTTCAATAGGATAATCAATTAGGCAATGCCTCATTAATGTGCCTAGGTCTCCCTAATAACACTTTATGCTCTAATTGGGTGACTAACACTTAGGCAATTCTCATTGTCCTAAGGGAATTTCATCAAACACTTAACATGCACTACCTTCTATTAATAACTATCATGAAAGAGCTCAATTCTCATATGTTGCTAGTTCACTAAGGTTCCTAACATACAATTGGCAATACCAAGCATTCATTCAAAGCATCAATTAAGAGAATCAATCATTCCATATCACATAACAATCGTAGAATTAACAAAATCACCAAATTACTTCATAAGATTCTTACACCAATTCATAAGAAAATTAGCTCATGGCTAATTGGAAATGGAAAACTACAATTAACAATCTAAACATCATTTTTAATCACTATTACAAAAGAAATCAATGAAAACTTACCAATAGTAGATGAATTGGAATACAAGCTACAAACCTCCAAATGCTATCTTCTAATTCGGAATGCAAATTACAAAATTGAACCGTAGAAACGTAGCTTGAATCGAGATGAGACCGCAGGAACAAACGAATCGAAAATCTAACGGACGGATCAAAAGTAATCAAGATTGAAACTTAGAAAATCTAATAAACTTATTTGGTAACTTCCATTAACCTCTCTAATCTAAGAAGAATCTAAGAAAATGAATTAATGTGACTGGTACTCTCTTTGGAAATCTGAGCTTGAAGTATATATATTACTCTCCATGCATGTACCAAAATGCCCTTCATTAAAACACGCAAAAGACGAAACTGCCCTTGAACATATGAAAAACTGGACTTAGCACGTGGGCACCTTCAGGTGGACGCGGTCCAGACAGTGCGCTTGTGCGCGCACCAGCTTCCTCGCGCTTTCCTGAAACTCGGCGCGCGGGCATGGCTTGCTGGATGCGCGGTCGCCTTGTGCTGGACGCGCGGTCCCGATTGCTCCGTGCCGGTCGATCCTCGACTTCCTCGTTTTCTTCATATCTTGAGTTCTAGAGCTCCGATTGACTCGATTATTTTTCCGTTGCAATCCTCTCTTCGAGCTCTTCAACATGGTATATCATTTGCACAATTTTGGTCAACTCAAGAAATCTAAACTTTATCGAACTTGCTCGTCTCTTCACATTTTCGCTTGTTTTCACCTATAAACACCACTTTCTAGCCAACAAAGGGTCAAATGCACAAAGTATATCATTTTAGGGTGAAATATGAACATAAGCTCATCAAAATCATATAGAAATGGATGCAAAAAGATGCAATTATGATCCTAATCACACCCCTAAACTAGATTGTTGTGCGACCTCGAGCAACGAAACAATAAGATAGGGGAACAATTGTATCAATGAAGCATCAAGCACAAATCAAATGCCATGAACATATAACCTAATATCATGCAAGTCTAGGAATGAGACATCATCTAATCATCATCAACAAAGAATCAACAAGCAATCTATCAAATCAATGAGTCAAGATCCTCACAATGAAGTGTTTAGCTCATCTCTCACGTATTTGAGGTTCTCTCAATCATCACACCACATACATATACTACCATAAGCTTGGTTCAAGTCTAAGTTCTCCACCACTTGAAATGACAAATCATTCACATGTCAATGAGGACTTTATCAAGGTTGTAGTGTTGGCTCTTTGGTAATGAAGGATAGATATTGATAAAGTGACTAAGTATGATTAATAAAGCAAGAAGGAATCAATCATAGAGAACATTCACCTCTTCATGCAATAAGCACTATCATCTTCATGCTCTTTCTAAATCACACTTCAAACAAATTAGCTTCCCTTTCATTGCAAATTTTTGATCATACTTACAACAAAAGTCAACTTGACCATATTCTCAACAAAAGTCAACCTTTTTCTCATGCTTGCTAGCACTTGCTCTTGAACTCTTCTTTTCACATCAATCCATGCATAAAATTTCTTTCCACTTTAGCCACCACAATCTTCATCATATCACCAATCTTTCTTCCTTCTTTTCACTCTACTAATCATAGGGACAAGAGAGTTCCAAAAAGGAAGGATGAATGACTTAAAGTGTGGTTAGCCAAAGGAAAGGTTTAAAGGCTCGAAATGGTAAACAATGGATCATAATATCAATGGTAGGCTCATAGATGCTAAGTGACTCAATATAGATAAAAAATGGCCTCAAATCATATCATGCAAACTCCTCGTCTAATGTAGCCTCAAATAAGACCAAAGCCAAGTTCTAGAGTACAATGCATATGTGTGGAACTAAAATAATAGAATATCCTCCATTCAAGATTGAAACGGACATAAATGGCTCAAAACCTCACGGGTAAAAGGTGATCAAGACTCATATCATCTCTGTTGATAAAAACATGTAAGCCCAATGATTAAAGAACAATTAAAGTGTATGTTGCTCACCAACATGCTCGCCAGGATGCTCGCCGGTATGCTCGCCTAAGCCCAGAGATGACAAGGCAACCAGCCCACGTGGCCACTCCCCAGTTGCTCGCCTAAGTGCTCGCCAGGCTGCTCGCCAGCTTGCTCGTCCAAGCCTTGGGTGACGAAGCAACAAGCCCACGTGACCAGGACCAAGTTTTTCGCCTGGCTGCTCGCCAGCTTGCTCGCTTGACTCAGCGGTGGCAAGGAAACAAGCTATGGAGCCAAGTCCAAGGTGCTCGCCACGCCGTTCTCCTGAATGCTCACCCTTCGCTCTCAGGAATGAAGACACAAATGTCCAAGGGCTTACAAAGAGTGAGTAGGCCAGTTAGGTTGAGGTTAGTGGAGCAAGTGGTCAAGAGGATGACAAGTGGAGGACACTTGTCACCTCCAGAAGCCATATAGCTTAAAATGATGACACCTCACCAAGGGGAGGGTATAAATGCTTGTAAAAACCTCATTTGTAGGGATCTGATTTCCAAACATAAGGAATACATTACAAATGTTCTCTCTCTATAATTCTCTCTACAATCCACTTGACAAATTGATTAGGGTCATAATTGCATGTTTTAGCACTCATTTCTATATGCTTTTGGTGATATTATGTTCATATTTGACCCTATTATGCGATACTTTGTGTATTTAACCCTTTTTGGCTAGGAAGTTGTGATCGTTAGTGAAAACAAGCAAAATAAGGAAGAAACGAGCAAGATCGGAAAAAGTCCAAATTCTGGAGTTGAGCAAAATGGAGAAATTGCTATCCTATGTTGAAGAGCTTGAAGAGAGGGTTGCAACGAAAGAAGAATCGAGTCAATCAGAGTTCTAGAGCTCAAGATATGACAAAAACAAGGAAGTCACGCATCGACCGAGACTAAGGCCTCGGACGACGCGGATTCCTTCTTCGGAAGACAGGCCTCGCGCGACCTCATTCCCTAGATCGACAGGCATTTGTCGAGTGAGCATGTCGACCTAGCCTGTTCGACAGTTGCTCAGCTTTTGGACGACAAGAGGGCTTTCTGTCGAGCAAGCCGTCGTCCGAGTGGTCGACAGTTGCACAGTTCTTAGGCGACAACAGCTCAGTTTTCTCGGATTTTCAGGGCTATTTTCATATTTTCGCGCGTTTTAATGAAGGGAATCTTAGTCAATGATCCAAGGGCACTATATATACTTCCATCTCAGATTTTCTAAAGGACTTTTATCATTTTCTTAGATTCATATTCTATCACTAGATTAGGAGAAGTTAGAGGTAGTTTCCAAGTGGTGTTCTTAGATTTCCATTTATGATTTCGACGATTACTTGTGATCTACCGTTTGGATCGACAATCAGTTTTCTCCTGCATTCTTAGCATAGCTCAAGCTACATTTCTACCGATTGATTTTCAATTTCTATTGTCGGATCATTTTCTAGCTTCTAGAGGTAATCTTGTATCTTTTCAATTCCAATTGTAATATGTAAATTCCTGAATACTTTGTATAATTCCTGCATAATGATGATAGCTATTGTTTCAATTTCTTTTATGTTTACCAAATTAGCCATGTGCTAATCCCTTTGTGTGTTGGTGTATGACTCCTATGGAGTAGTATGGTGATTATGTTGATCTTTTGATTGCTATGAATTGTTGTATGATCAATTCTCTACTTTGATGGATTGTAAGGATACCTTGCATGTGTAGTTGATCATAAGGGCCATTAGGAGATAGTCTCAATGAGAATTGGCCTATTTTCCTAAATCTTCTTGTACTAGGCCAAATGCATGCCAAGTGTTTGATTAAATTCCTAAGATAGTGAGAGCTATACTTAGTGAATTGGAAGAACAATTAGAGGCTTTAATGTGTTATTAGGGAGACCTCTTGCATGTTAGAGTGGCTTACCAATTGATTGTACACAATTCCATGGCATGAGAAAGTGATACCTCACCATTTGAAACATAGGATAGTACACTAGCACATATCTCTCACACTCGCTCACTTTGCAACCCAAGGTGATAGGTAGTTTACAAGTTTGACGCACTAGTAGACATAGATACCAAATCCCCTTTATTTGCTTTGTGTTTTTGAATCAAGAATAATAGTCTTACCTTACAAATCCCCGTCTCCTTTGGGTTCAATATAAAATAAACTTGGTTAAGCTTGCCATTGCAATAACGATCATGTACACTTGCACGTAGACACCTTTTGGCTAAACAAGTTTTTAGCGCCGTTGCCGGGGAGACGACTAGTTTGTTTTGTTGCTTGATAGTTGTTCTTGTTTTTGAATTTTTTTCTTTACTATTTTTGGTGTGAGAAGTTTTGATACTTGTTTCTTTTTAGGTGTATGCACACAAGAAGTCAAGGGGGAGATCTTCTACCTTTTGAATCGGATCTTGAGAGAAGCCTAAGAAGAAGAAGGAGAGAAGCTCGTTTGAAACAAATCAACATGGAGAATAATATGAACGAAGCTCGAGATGAGATAAGAGAAGAAGAGCCCTTAAGAGGACAAGTACATCAAGGAGAAGAGAATTTTGCTCAAAGAGAGGTTCCACTTCAACCACAACCTATACCACACCAATACCCACCTTATCCACCACCAAATCAACCTTACTATCCACCACAATATCCCAACTACCCCAATTACCCAATTAACCAACCATACTACCCACCACCACCACATAATTACCCATACTATCCATACCCACCACCACCTCAACACCAAAGACCACAAATCATAAACCCACCTCAAAACCATGAACCACTGTTGCGAGATTATTTTGAGCCTAGAGTTAATGAGCAATATGATGGAATAGAAAGACCGCCGATTGATGCTGAAAAGTTTGAGCTTAATACGAATCTTTTGAAGTTGTTAAAGGAGTCTCCATTTGAAGGATCGAGTGATCGAGAAGACCCAAATGCTCACCTTAATAACTTCATGGAGATATGTGATACGATCAAGTACAAAGGAATGTCGGATAGTGAGAAGAAGCTCCGATTCTTCAATTTCACTTTGACAGGGAGAGCTAAAGCATGGATTAGAGCTATGAATCCTAAAGCTACCACTTGGGAGGAGTTTAGTTCCCAATTTCTTAAGAAATTCTATCCTCCATCAAAGATGCTCAAGGCGAGAGAAGAGATAAAGAATTTCTGACAAAAAGCGAGAGAGACCATATCTAGTGCATGGGAGAGGTACCAAACCTTGTTGTTGGCTTGTCCTCAACATGGTTTGAGGGATGAAGATATACTCTTGACATTCACCATAGGATTGCATGAAGGAGACAAGAATTACTTGAATTCTTGTGCCGAAGGCTCAGTTTGGATAAAGACCATTCGTCAAGTGAACGAGATTATTGAGAACATAGCTGCAAATGATGCTTTCCAAAGAAAGTCTAGCAATGGAGCAGGTGATCAAGTTGCACTTCTTGAGGAAAGATTGACTAATGTGTGTAATTTGGTCTATGGAGGCCAACATCAAAACCTTGCTCCAACTCCTATGCAAGTTAGCGTTGTTGAGAGTCTTCCTCCTCCTACTACCTCCACTCAAGAGGAAGTAAATTATATGGGTCATCCGCAATTCAACAATTCTTATCAAAACAATCAAAGGTCGTATGTTGCTCCACCGTTTAGAAACCAAGGAAGTCCATATCCGAATCAAGGAAATCCTCCTTACAATCCTAATAGAAGGCACGAGAATTTCTCATACGCCAATCCTAAGGGGGCAATCCAATTGCCACCGGGATTGATCCGGGATCAAAGCCGCCTAATAATGAGGGTAAGGGGAGTGTGGAGGACACCTTGGCATTGATTTTGAAGAACATGGAAGATATGAGAGTGGAATTTAGAAAGATGAATGGTGAAACGAACAAGAAGTTTGATGACTTGTATGCTTCACAAGGTAATCAAATCAAGAGCTTGGAATTTCAAATGGGGCAAATTGCTTCATCCTTAAGCCCACAAGTGAATAAAGGTAAGTTCCCTTCTACAACCGAGATTAATCCTTGTGAGCATTATAATTTGATATCATGTGTGGAGGTTGAAAATGGGGTTGTAGGGAATTCTCCTTTAAAAGTTTTCATGATGAGATGGTGGAAGAAGTATTTCGTTGTGAGGATGTGAAATTGGTAAGGAGTAATGAGAAAGGCTTGGGGGTAGAAGATATGGTGATGAAGAAAGAGAAGGAAAAGAAAGAAAAATTTGAGGGATTAGATAAAATAGGGGGTGTGGAAAGAAAGGCGGAAGAAGGGAAAGTGGAAAAGGAGGTGAAGGTGGAAATTTCAAAAGGAATGAAAGATAAGTTTGATGATCAATTCAAGAAGTTCTTTGAACTTTTCAAAAAGTTCTATTCAAAGATGCCTTTTCATGAAGCTATTGAAGAAATGCCAAATAATACAAGGTTCTTGAGAGATGCTTTGACAAAGAAGAAGAAAGGAAATGAACCGGAAATGGTTAAGCTTACTCGTAAGAGTAGTGAGTTGATACAAAATTATTTACCACAAAAGCTTAGAGACCCGGGGAGTTTCACATTGAGTTGCCATATTAAGGAGAGGAAGGAAATAAGGGCTTTGTGTGATTTGGGCGCAAGTGTTAACATGATGCCATTTTCTTTTGCCAAGGAGTTGGGCTTGCATGATTTGAAGCCAACAAAAATGAATTTGCAAATGGCCGATGGTTCAAAAGTGAGACTAAGGGGAATTATAGAGGATGTAGTTGTTCATGTTGGTAAGTTTGTCTATCCCGTTGACTCTGTTGTGCTAGATATTGAAGAAGATTTGGAGAGTCCTATCATTTTTGGGAGACCTTTTCTTGCTACATCGAATGCTTTAATTAATATTAAGCGAGAAGAGGTTACTTTTGGAATGAATGGTGAGAAAGCAATTTTTTCGATCCATGGTAATTCCAAGAGTTCCCTAAAGAAGATTGAAGGGTTGATGAACAAAGTTGTACGAGATGATATGAAAAGTGAAGAAAAGGATAAGTAAAAAAAAATTGATCTCAAGAGTGAGCTTAGTGGTGATGATCCTTTTGAAAAGAGGAAGAAGGTAAATGAAGGCAAGGGGGTGAAACAAATGGTGAAGAAAGCTTATTTTTGGAAGAGGAAATTGAGTGATGTACGTCACTCAACTCTTATTGATCTTGATGTTACTTGAGCATAAGAGTCGTCCTGCTAGGGGACGTTAAATCCAAGCGCTAGATGGGAGGCAACCCATCCGTATCCTTTATTTCTTTTAGATTTTAGTTTTGATTTGATTGATTTTTTATGTTGGAAGGGAAGCATGAGGTTATTTGGTATTTTAGGCCAAACTTATCATTGCAATTTCTTATGATCATTGCTTGATTGGTTTTGTGCTTAAATGATTAGGAAGAGTTTGAGAAGTGAATTTTTTATATACTTTTGATGAATATTTTGGTTTTTGAGTTGAGAGTTGTGATTATTTGGTTTAATGTGCTAGCAAATTTGTAATTTACCACTTTTCCGAACTTTATTAGGATTTACAATCCGAAAAAGTTTGGGGGGGTGTGTTCGTGTTAAATTTCATCAATTTTCTACCATATTTGATTCATGAGTGTGGAAATTCTTGTAATATTTTGAGTATTAAGTGATGTTGAGTAGGAAAAGTGCAAGAAAAAGTGTAAAAAAAAGAAATTTTCGAAGTAGGAGTTGAAGGCCTCGGTAGACAGCATCTAAAGCCTTGGAAGACGGCCTTCGCACGCCTGAGATCCCTGGAAAGATAGGCATTTATCGCCTGAGGTGTCGACCAGCTTGGTAGACAGTGCTACAAGTCTTGCGCGACATGGGGGCCAATTGTCGCCCAGGGTGTCGACCAGCTTGGTCGATAATCCCACCACTCTTGTGCGACACGCCACGCGCGACTCAACTGCCGAGCAGCTTGGTCGACACACGCATATTGGAGGGCGGATTTTGACTATTGTGGGCCCTACTTTGACTACACTTTCCAAGGTAAGCCCACTCACTTTTCACTCTTTCTTATACACTCTTACACACACAAACACACACTTTGAATACAAGAATCTTGCACTCTTTCCCTCTCAAACTCACGAAAAGAAAGAATAAAGGAGAAGAAATTTTCACCTCTCAAATTTTGATTTCCTCTGGATTAATCCTTCTACAGGTATGTTCTACTCACTCTCCTCTACCTATTTCTTGCACTTTTATAAGAAATCCATGGTGGCATTATCATAATTTTGAATTTAAAATTCCAGGGTTCTTGAGTATGTGAATTGGGGTTTTTGATTTTCTTGAGTTTTTATGAAATTGATGATGCATTTATGCTACATTGTTCATGGGTAATCCTTTGGGAGCCCAATTGCATGCCAATTTTGAGTATTATGAGTTTAATTGAAGATTGAAAAATAGGGGTAGGCATAGTGACGAATTTTAGGAAAATTTATGCTTAAATTGAGTTGTCTTGATAATGTTATGCTAAATGTTAATGGGTATGAGTATATTGTTGCTAAGGTTGAGTTGATTATGTTGATTCATCTATGATTTTGCTTACTTGAGGTTTCATTGGCATTTAACATTTGCATGACTAGTTGAGGCATGAATTCCTTGATTCTAAGAATTAAGTCCTTTATGTTCAATCTAATTTTACTTGATAAATTGAAATTGATAACTTTCTTTTGTAGGATGAGTAAGAAAGGAAAAGAAAAAGCTTCAAGTTCCTCTATTAAAAAGAAGTGGAATGATCCCGATATGGAGGAAGATTATTTTAAGAAGTGTGGAGATAAGCCATCTAATCACCAAATCTACTTGGGAGATAATGAGAACTCTTTTAAAGTCTTCAGTTATGTGTGGAATATAGAGTATTACTTGGGTAGATATTATGACAAGAGGGTTCCCGAAGAATGTCATTTCGGTGATGATATAGAGACTTTATTTGACAGAATAGGTTGGAAAGGCCTCCTCACCATACCTTGCTATGAGATCAATGACGATTTATGCATCGAGTTCTTGAGCACATTAGACAGAAGAGAGATTGATGGGGTACCGACCAGATTTAAATTCCGGAACGACACTATGGAGTATTCTCTAACAACTGAACAAATCAATCAAATGTTTGGTTGTGTTGGGAAGGTGAGAAGGTAGGATTTCTACTCTTGGGAGAGGTTCACTCAGGCCCAAGAAATATGGGATTTGATAAGTAAGAATGGAGGTAAATATGTTGCTCAAAGTTCAAGGTCCTCCAACATTGCTAACCCTATTTTAGCATATGTGCACAAGATCTTAGCAAACACTGCTTTTGCTAGATTGGAAGGGAGCCGAGTTAGGAGTGATGAATTGTTTATTTTTCACTCAATGTTGACATCCAAGAAGGCAGATTTTGGTGCTTATCTCCTCAAAAATCTCAGCCAACAAATCACAAGGACTCACTGCTCTTATGCCGGTATAATGACTCATATTGTTCAAAAGTTGAATCCAACAAGAAGAAAAGTGGTTTGTGAAGGTGAGGCTCTTGATTTGGAAGACATGGTTAGGTTAAAAATATATAAGAGGAGAGGGAACACCATTTGCTGCATAGGTACCAATTCAAGTGATCTCTTTCCTTTACTTGACTATGATCTGTTGACGATAACGAAGGAGGAAAACTTGAAGCTTAACTCTCCGCTGCATCTTAGAGTGAAAGAGGAATTTAATAGGAGATCATCTAAAAGAATTAGGGGTGAATCGAGCTCTCATCCTCAAGGGGAAGCATAAGAAGAAGGACATGATCCAATGCAAGAGGATTATTATAATCAAGGTGGTGGACATGTGTTTGAAGGATTGACTTATGATGAGTAGGGCCACGAGGTACGATCATTGAGGACGGATGTGGATGATCTTAGGAATGACTATTCCTTCCTTCGATCGGATATGACAAGAATAACCGATAGTTATCTCCTCCTCAACACTACCGTGGATTCCATCAATGAGAATGTTAACACTATGTCCAACAACATGGAAGAGATCTTGGAAGCCCAGCGTGCAATGATGAACTGACACATTGGAGAGGGCCACTTTCCTCATCCACATTATCCTCCTTCGTGAAATGATGATTTCGATCTAACTTCATAAGGATGGGTAACTCATTCTTAACCCTATCTTTATCCCTCACTTCTATTCCAAACTCTTAGTTTTCAATTTGGTTTATAATGATATTGCGTGAAGATTGTGCTATTTTCTTAGGTAGTGGTCTCTTGATGGATAATGCTTATGATGGATGTTGATTTATGGATTTTATTATTATGGATGCTATTTGATGGTTGTTAGTATGTTTTGAGCCTTATTGTGCATTGCATGATTCTTGCCTCCACTCCTTTGCCAAACTTTTTAGACCTATGGTCCAAAAAAGTTTGGGGGGGGTGTGATCATTTCGTCATTCTCATGGCAATGCTATTTTTAGATTGATTTTTGGATGTATTTTTATGCTTTGGTGCCTATTGTAGTGATGAGCCTTTGTTTTGCTTGTTAATTTTAGCCTTATGTTGCTAGTTGAGAGTAGTGTGGCATGAGATATGCTTATGGTTGTGTGGATGATGTAGATTGTGCATAGTTAAGTGTAGTGTGTATATAGCTTAATTCATTTTTATCTATAGTGTAGTTGATTCTTTGATGCTTGATAAATGATTGATGTGTACATGTTTCATATGATATGATTGAGGTTTGAGCCTATTTTGCCCGTTTCAATCTTAAACGGATGACAATTTTTTGATGTGAGATCCACATGGTGCATTTCCACTCTAGAACCTGATTTGAGTCTTGTTTGAGATCACATTTTGTAATGAGTTGTCAAAAATGATTTGAGGCCATCTTTGATTTTATATGAGTCACTTAGCCAAATTATCTATGCCATGACATTGATTCCATAGTTAGCCATTTTGTGCCTTTGGCCTTTTTCTTTGGCAACCTATGATTGTAGGTTGATTATCCTTCATTTTGAGCCTTATTTTCCCTATTACTAGTGGAGCTTATATGAGGATATGAGGGTTACATGTGCTTTGAAAGCAAGCTTAGTGGATAAGATGGTGAAGAAAAGTGAAAGAGACAAAAGATGAAGATGTAAAAAAAAAGTGGAAGTTTTGTTGAATGAAAAGATGTGAAGAAGAGCTTATGTTCATAATGTGTTGGTGATGTGATGCAAAATTGCAAAAGAAAGGAAGTGGAAAAATTCTTGAAAGGAAGAAGTGTGAAAAGAAGTGTTATGTGGTTGAAATGGTGTTGCAACTTGATCACTTGCAACCTATCTTTGGAAGAGTAGAGTCTTGATCTCTTGCTCCACTAGTATGATAGTCACTTCTATCCAGAAATATCCCACCCTTACCAAAGAGCCAACACTACAACCAAATAAAAAGTCCTCTTTGATTTGATGATGAATTACTTGTAAAGTGGTGGAGAATTTGAGACTCTTATCAAGCTTATGGTAGTGGATGTACTATGTGTGATGTTGAGTGAACCTCATACACTTGAGAGCTTGAGTGATACACTATCTAGTGAGGATTTTGACTCATTGATTTGATCTTGTGTACATTGATGTTATGTAAATGGTTGATGAGATGATACTACATTGATAGATTGCATGATATTAGGTGATGTATATATGACATTTGACTTGTGCTTGATGCTTCATACACACAATTATTCCCCTATCTTATCGCTTCGTTGCTCGAGGCCGAGCAACAATCTAGTTTGGGGGTGTGATTAGGGTCATAATTGCATGTTTTAGTACTCATTTCTATATGCTTTTGGTGATATTATGTTCATATTTGACCCTATTATGCGATACTTTGTGTATTTAACCCTTTTTGGCTAGGAAGTTGTGATTGTAGGTGAAAACGAGCAAAATAAGGAAGAAACGAGCAAGATCGTAAAAAGTCCAAATTCTGGAGTTGAGCAAAATGGAGAAATTGCTATCCTATGTTGAAGAGCTTGAAGAGAGGGTTGCAACGAAAGAAGAATCGAGTCAATCAGAGTTCTAGAGCTCAAGATATGACAAAAACAAGGAAGTCACGCATCGACCGAGACTAAGGCCTCGGACGACGCGGATTCCTTCTTCGGAAGACAGGCCTCGCGCGACCTCATTCCCTAGATCGACAGGCATTTGTCGAGTGAGCATGTCGACCTAGCCTGTTCGACAGTTGCTCAGCTTTTGGACGACAAGAGGGCTTTCTGTCGAGCAAGCCGTCGTCCGAGTGGTCGACAGTTGCACAGTTCTTAGGCGACAACAGCTCAGTTTTCTCGGATTTTCAGGGCTATTTTCATATTTTCGCGCGTTTTAATGAAGGGAATCTTAGTCAATGATCCAAGGGCACTATATATACTTCCATCTCAGATTTTCTAAAGGACTTTTATCATTTTCTTAGATTCATATTCTATCACTAGATTAGGAGAAGTTAGAGGTAGTTTCCAAGTGGTGTTCTTAGATTTCCATTTACGATTTCGACGATTACTTGCGACCGTTTGGATCGACGATCAGTTTTTGGCTAAACACTTGCACGTAGACAGCTTTTGGCTAAACACTAATCAAAATTATATCTTTCATTATTGTTTGAGTAGTTCCTAAGAATTATTAGCCATATAAATACCCGATTAATAGAATTGCTCAACAATTTGGCTCTAGAAGGAGAGTCAAACCTCCGTCAACCGAAGAATTCAAGTTATTTCTTCAAGTTCCTCAAGAACAAATCCTTCAAAATTTGGTAAGTTGTGTAAAAAACAAAGAAATTCCTTCAAGTGTGAGTGTAAGTTAGGAAAACTTTGATTCCCATAAACACAAACTAGAAAAGGATTTCCTTTGAGGATTTATTCCCCCTACACAATTTCTACCGAAACAATGACGAGACAAATGTACGAGGTTTCCAACGATGAATCCCGAACCACATCAACGAGCCGAAGGTGGAAGGGAAAGAAACCTTCAGGACGCCAACACCCCGAACAAGCCCGTGTCCTGGCATTACCTGTGGCTCCAGTCGGTCCGCAAATCGAAGCTACCCTCGAGTCGATGGTCAGGACCCCGGAGGACATTGAGAGGGCGATGGCCACACTCAAACAAATGCATAGGCAACAGATGGTGGTGGCTCGTCAACCTGTGATTTAGGCAGCCCCGACTGAGACAAGGCATGAGACCAGAACAAGTTACCACACTCAAGAGGAGGAGGCCAGTAGTGGACGAGTCACCCCAGAAAATTCGAAGGGTAAACAAAAGATGTGCGATCGCCTTGGACCGCAACCTAGACGATCAGACCAGCGACCAGCTGGCCGAGCAGACGGGCGACCAGCTGGGTGAGCAGTGGAGCAGCCCAGACATCATGAGGGGTCACAAGGAGATAGGCACAGTAATCCAAGTCACCATTCGGAGGGTGGAAGATCAGGGTATTCACAACACCAAGAGCCTTGTGAGTCGGATGTACGACATCAACACAAGCCTGTCCAGGAAAGGTTAAGGCGATGGGCATCCGAGAGGTTGGGCCCGAATGCAGCAAGTAACCTCCAACAACCACACCGAGAAGTCGCCCGAAGTGAGGGACTACCGGGGGCAGCACGTCAATACGAGGTGCACCCGGAATAGCCTCGAGGAGGGGGGTCATCTCGTGGGTCGTCAATCTTGGAGATCGAAAAATTGAAAAAAGCGGTGGAAGACTTGCGGGAACAAGTGGCCAACAAGGAGAAGGTTGAGGCATACACTTCCCTCCCAATCTCACCACTGTCTACCACCATCCTTACAGCTCCGGTACAAAAGAAGATACAATTCCCATCTTTGGTATTGTACGAGGGTGGGTCTGACCCCAAGGGGCACATTTCGAAGTATGCCGACTATATGATATCCATAGGGGCATCAGATGCTACGCAATGCAGAAACTTCCCTTTGACTCTTGGAGATCGTGCCCACAGATGGTTCTCAGCGTTGGCACCCGGGTCTATACAATCATTCGGCCAGCTGACCAGAGAATTCCTATCCCATTTCTAGGGATTCGGAACATACTTAATGCAAAAACACCGACTGGCCAATATCTCACAAGGAGCGGAGGAGACTGATCAACAATACCTGGAGCGCTTCGACAAGATCCTCTTGGAAGGTGAGTCGGTTAGCGATGACACCAAGGTCATTGCAGTCATAGCGGGACTGCGTAAAGGAACAGACCTATAGAAGGAAATGCATTTATCCTGTCCAAGTACATATGCCGAGTTTCGGGATAAAGCCGGAATATACGTAGCAATGCAAGAGGCAATGGTAAAATAGTTGGGCGCGGAGGCTGATGATAAGAAAAGTGGTAAAAAACTCAGTGGCAGTGGATACAAGGCTACTAAGAACTTGAAGTCGTTTGGAGATACGACGGAATACAAAGAAAGACTCAACCAAGTATTAACTACCACAATTGACCATGTATTTACTGCTGTAAAGGATCAAGATATGCTGGCAGCTCCCCGGAGGATCAGACAAGATAGAAGCAAGTTAAACCCGAACAAATACTGCGCTTACCACCAAAGTATCGGGCATTTCACTAGCGAATGTCGCGATCTTCTGAAACAACTGTGGAAATTCTATGAAGATGGGAAGCTCGTAGAATTCGTTAAGAAAGCTCCAGGGAAAAGACAACGACAGCCAAGATAAGGGGGTTCGGATGATGAGGACTGTGAGGAGACGGAAAGGGCCCCGAATAGACAAGTGCGAAGAGGTCCGCCAGCAATGCCAACGCATCAGGAACCGAACCGTGAGATCCGTGTACTTGAGGAAGTAGGCTCAGCTGGTGGAACGATTGACGGTCGCCCAACATCAAAAAGACAGAGAAAGATGGAAATCCGGGCGGTCAATCAAGTACAAGAATCGGGGTTCGGGTCGAAGGTGCCGGCAAAGCCTACTGCGGATTTGGTGTTTTCACAAGCAGACCTTGAAGGAATCCTGACACCACACAATGACTCTCTTGTTATCAGCGCAAACATCATGAACACGAGAGTGCACAGGCTGCTAGTGGATACTGGAGCATACACCAACATCCTCTTCAAGAAGACACTAGATCAGCTAGGATATTACGAATCCTATATAGAGGATTGTAATCATAAAATAGTGGGATTCGGAGAAGCTGTGACCGTCCTACTAGGTGTAATTCGCCTTTCAGTAGAACTTGTAGCGCTTGAGGACCCGGAAAGGAGGATGACTAGATTGTTAGATTTTCTAGTCGTAGATCAACCATCCATCTATAACGGGTTCCTTGGCCGTCCTTTCATTTTAGAATTTAAAGCTGCATGTTCTACTTACTATTACTGTATCAAATTTCCAACTTTTAAAGGTGCAGGTACAGTCAAGGGAGACCAAAAGAAGGCGCGAGAATGTCTGCTAACCTTAAAGAAGCCTGTCACTCAGGTGTTGGTCTATGAGGAAGCAACACCGCAACATTTCCCTGATGAACCCAACATTATAGATATTATCTCCATCGACACCGAGATGATGGAAGTTAAGCAAACACCGGAGGAGATGGACGCAGATGATACACCCGCACAAGGTCAACAGACCGGGGGGCAGGCTGAAGGTCATACAGAGGATCAAGTTGATGTACCGGCAACCATTACTGAGGCAAGTGACGAGGTAGGGTTAACCCCCGAAGACCAGTCGAATGCGCCCGAAGACATTGAGCCCCGATTGGGTTACGAGCCAGTCTCGATAGAGATGGACATACATTTGGAGGGGCCCATAGATGATCCAAGATGGAAAGATAAGAAACGACGAGCCACTCCAGTCGTAGAGCTGAGGTCCATACATGTAGATCCCAATAAAAAGAACTTAGAACTTTTTATTGGGTCAGAGTTGGAAGAACCTTATAGGAGTAGGATGGAGGAGTTCCTTTGGGCTAACCTTGACGTGTTTGCATGGTCGCATGAGGATATGACAGGAATACCCATTGAACATGCATGCCATCGTCTCAACATCGACCCCACAAAGAAACCCGTACGTCAGAAGAGGAGAAAGTATGAACCCGATAAGTATGAAGCATTGACGGGTGAGGTAAAAAAGTTGCTAGACAACAAGCTTATAAAAGAAGCATTATGTCCGCAATGGGTGGCGAACCCCGTCTTGGTTAAGAAGCCGAATGGAACATGGAGGCTTTGTATAGACTTCACAGACCTCAATGCAGCATGTGCGAAGGATAATTTCCCTCTGCCTCACATCGACCAGTTAGTGGACAACACCGCGGGACATGAGATAATGACCTTTATGGATGCCTTTGCGGGGTACCACCAGATCGCGATGCATCCCGATGATCAAGAGTACATAGCCTTTTACACAAACAAAAACTTGTTTTGTTGGAAAAGAATGCCCTTCGGGTTAATCAATGCAGGTGCCACATACCTGAGGTTAGTCAACAAGATGTTCGACCAACATATTGTGAGACGATGGAGGTCTATGTTGATGACATAGTGGTGAAGAGTCTTAGAAAGGAAGACCACCTGGAGCACCTTAAACAAGCATTTGACATCATGAGAGCATACAACATGAAGCTAAATCCAAAGAAGAGCAGCTTTGGGGTGCAATCCGGAAATTTTTTGGGACATCTGGTAAGTCAACGGGGGATAGAAGTTAACCCTTCACAAGTCAAGTGCATTCTAGAGATGGGACCACCGAAGGATGTAAAGGCTGTTCAAAGACTCACGGGATGTCTCGCGGCGTTAAACAGATTTATATCCAGATCCGGAGACAAGAATAGAGCATTCTTAGAATCCATCAAAGGCAAAGGCATTTGTAAGAGGACCGGGAAGAGTAACTATGTCTGGACCGATACATGTCAAAGGGCATTTGAAGATATAAAAAGCTATCTCAGCAATCCCCAGATCCTGTCGAAGCCTGTCCCAGGAGAAAAATTATATTTGTATCTGGCAGCATCGGAGGTGGCCATAAGCTCAGCCTTGGTACGAGCGGAGGACAAGACACACTTGCCAATATACTATGTCAGCCAGGTGCTACATGAGGCGGAGCTACGATATTCCCCAATGGAGAAGTTGGCATACGCATTGGTGATGAGCGTACGGAAGCTCCGACCTTACTTCTTCGACCACCAAGTGGAAGTCTTGACGACGTTCCCCTTGAGATAATTCTTACATAGACCCGACACTGCCGGACGATTGCTAAAATGGTCACTAGAGGTCAGCCAATATGGAATAACATACGCTCCTAGAACATCGATCAAAGGGCAGGCTCTAGCAGACTTCATAGTAGAGCTATCCTACCCTCAAGATCCGATGAGGGGACGTATATATCCATGGCACCTTTACGTAGGCGGATCCGCAACAAGCTCCGCAGCAGGCGCAGGAGTGGTCTTAGTGAGTCCCGATAAACAAGTATTCACTTCAGCAATAAGGTTCGACTTCCTAGCAACTAACAACGAAGCCGAATACGAAGCACTTATTGCGGGACTGAGACTATCATTAGCTGTGGGGGCAACCAGACTTCAAATTTTAGGAGATTCGCAGCTAATAGTATCTCAATTTCGAGGTGAATATGAAGCAAAAGATCAGCAAATGATCATCTATCAAAGGATCATCGCGCATCTGATATCCAAGTTCGACCAGGTATACATTGAGCAGATCCCCCGGCTAGAAAATACGGAAGCAGACGCACTAGCTCGATTGGCTACAAGCACCGGAGAAGCCAGTGTCTCAGAGGTTGTGATAACAAAACTAACTAATCCTTCAACATTTGATTATGTTAATCAAGTGTTGAGGAGGGGGCAACAACTCGTAAACAATCAACATATAACCACCGACGACTGGCGTACACCCATCACTAAGTACTTGACCATTGGAGAACAGCTGGAGGACTAGTGGGAAGCACGACGAGTCGTAAAATAAGCTGTCAGATACACGATGATCGAGGGACAGTTATATAAGAGAGGAATCTCGTTGCCGTTACTCAGATGCCTCTCCCCGGAGGAAGGACAAAAGGTGTTAGAAGAAATTCATGATGGAATATGTGGAAGCCACGCCGGGGGGCAAGCCTTAGCTTATAAGACTATTAGGCAAAGATACTATTGGCCAATACTACGAAACGATACAGTCAGATATGCTAAAAGATGTGTGAAGTGTCAACAGTTTGCTCCAAACATCCATACCCCGGCGCAAGAATTAAAATCAGTATATAGTCCATGGCCATTTGCTAAATGGGGTATCGACTTGATCGGCCCATTCCCACACGGAAAAGGTGGAGTAAAATTCACAGTGTTGGCCGTGGACTATTACACTAAGTGGGCCGAAGCTGAAGCTTTAACGACCATAACCCAAGAAAAAATGATAAGTTTCATTTGGAAAAACTTGGTGTGCAGATTTGGGTTGCCGTAGTCGATCGTCACGGATAATGGGAGACAGTTTGATGGAAGCAAGCTAAGAGACTTCTGTGCCTCATGGAATATCAAGAAAAATTATTCCACCCCATATCACCCTCAGTCGAATGTGTTTATGTTGACGAAAAATGTTATGCAATGTATTGCCATCATTTTAGACAACATCAGAATTAGCCCTTTCTACTAACTTTCCTAATGATTTTTCCATGTTATTTTATTTGTCTAGGCATGGCAGTTGAAGACGTGAAGATCCCAGAAGGTTCAAAAAAGTCAGACGGTTCCATAGCTTGAGTAGAGGAATATCCACTAAATTGGAAGTTATCAATCATGGGTGGTTATTTTGAAGCCCACTACTTGGCTTCATTGTGGAGTGGAGAGCTCAATTATCACGTCTATAAATAGAGCACCATTTCATTATTTTTTGTATGACCGAAAAGTGTAATTTAGAGTTGAACGGATCATGTGTCATTCACTAGATTCTAGGTTATACACGGTTCATCAGAATGTTGGGAACATGAGTCTTGGCATTGTTCACAAGATTCATTATTTGATCTAACAATCCGTTCGGCTGAACGTAGACGTGTTAAGTTTTGTTTAGGTCTATTTCTATAGGTCTTGTTTAGATCCTTGTGCGATCTTGTGTAGGTCTTGCGCGGCCTTGAATTTAGGTTTCTTGTGTAAACCTTGTATTTATCTCATTACTAGTTATAGTGAAGTTTTCCTACTAATGAAGCAGCGTAGTCTATACATTTTGTATAGCCTATGAATTGATATCCCTTTGCAAAAGTGTGCGTTTAAGTCTTCCGCGGTGTAGTGTTGTCTTTTATGTTCTCGACATTTTTAACAACACTTCTCTAAAACATTTTCAATCTCACGCACCAGCACTTAGTTTAAGATCCTATGTTTGTGTATTTTTGCAATGGAATATCCATTAACTCCCGCACTAAAACCTCCTATCTTAGATGGCTCCAATTATTCATATTGGAAACCAAAGATGAGGATGTATATCAAGTCTCTTGATGAAAGAGCATGTAGGAGTGTACTATACGGTTGGACACAGCCTCTACATCCAGCCGATGATGATCATGAAGCCCGTGCCAAACGAGAAATCGAATGGACAAATGATGAGGTAACAATTGCTAACTACAATTCGAAAGCCCTTAATGCAATATTTACATCAACCGATGTATCTATGTTTAAGATCATTTCGAATTGTGTGTCAGCAAAAGATGCTTGGGACCGTTTGCAAGAACATTGCGAAGGTTCTGAGAGTGTTCGTAGAACTAAGCTTAGAATGTTAGGTACAAAATTTGAAAATCTTAAAATGAAAGATGATGAAGATATATCTTCGTATAATGAAAGGATCACTGAGATTTCTAATGAATCACATTCATTGGGTGAACCTATCTCTAATACAAGATTAGTCCATAAGGTTTTAAGAACCGTACCAAAACATTTTGATGCAAAAATTTGTGCTATTGAAGAAGCCAAAAACACTTATCTTATAAGTCTTAATGAATTGATTAGTATTTTAAAAACTTATGAGATGAATTTTGAGCAAAGAGATGAAGTTAATTCTGATAAAAAGGTTGTTGCTTTGAAAAATGATGCTTCTAGTTCTAAAAACATTTCTTTTGTTACTGAAGTTGATTCGGATGATGAATGTTCTGAAATATGTGCCGACACTTCCGATAACATTTCTTTATTAACCAAGCAGTTCAATTCATTTTTGAAAAATAGAGCTAATAGGTTAAAAGCAAATGTTCAGAATAGGAATCAAGGTACTTCTACTCCTAAAATATTTGAAAAGAAAGAAAGTTTTGATAGATCAAAACAGTTTAATAGGAGTAATAAACCTAAATTCAATCCCGAGTATAGAAAGAATGTTAGGTGTGATGTATGTACTGGATATGGTCATTATGCTAATGAATGTGCTTACACCTTGATTAGAAAGAAATTGAATTTTAATACTACCTTGAGTGATGATTCTGATAATGAACCTGACATTGAAAAAAATGAAGAATTTGCTTTCTCTGCTAGAATTCTTTTTGATGATACAAATGATGATTTACTGGATGATTTTGAGTCTGATGTTGAAATAAATGTGCCAACATTTGTGACAACATCAAACAAATCAGTCCAGATAAAAGTTGTCTAATGAGTTCTTTTTCAGAGATGAACATTTCAGGTGAAAAACAGATTGATATTCAACAAATCATCAAAGAGAATGATGACTTAAAGCATTCAGTAGCAAAATTGGAAGTATTGCTTACTAGAAAAGATTTAGAGATATGCAAGCTGAAAGAACAACTATAAAACACAACATTAAGCTTCAAAAAGTTTACCAAAAGTGCAGAAAAATTACAAGATGCATTGATAATTTCAAATGTAGGTAAAGAAGGTATTGGGTATGATTCTTACTCTACAAAAATGGTACAAAATGATATGCCTATAAAATTTGTTAAAGCAAGAGATAGTAAATCTGTTACATCTCATTCTAGAAAATATGTATGTCATTTTTGTCATAAAAAGGGTCATATTCGTCCTTACTGCTTTAAATATAAAGAATCTAAAATGTCTTGTAATATGTTGCCTGGTAAAATACAACATATTGAACAACATGATCATGAAAAGGTCAGTGAGTCTGATATGAAATGTAATGTTGTTTATACCTCCTTAAAAGCATACATTCCTGGTCTATGATATTTTGATAGTGGATGTTCTAGACATATGACTGATGATATTAAATTTCTTACAAATTATAAAATGCATGATGGTGGAATTGTTTCTTATGGAGGTGGTTCAAAAGGAAACATAATTGGTAAAGGTACATTGAATGTTCATGGTTTTCCAAAGTTAACCAATGTGTTGCATGTTGATGGTTTACGTGCTAATTTGATTAGTATAAGTCAATTATGTGATGATGATTTGCATGTTAAATTTGATAAAAATTCATGCTATGTGCTCAATAATGATGATGAGTGTCTTATGATTGGTAATAGGTCTGTAGACAGTTGTTATTTGATTGAATCGAATGAAACGTGCAATAGTGTGAAATTAGATGAAAATACTCTTTGGCATAAAAAACTTGGTCATGCTAATTATAGATGCATTCATGATTTGATTAGACTTGATGTTGTTAAAGGTCTCCCTTCTTTAAAGTTAGACAAAACCAAGGTTTGTGAAGCATGTCAAAAGGGTAAGCAAATCAAAGTGTCACATAAAATGTTGGCACACTGTTCGACAACACATTGTTTTGAACTGTTACATATGGACTTGATGGGTCCTATGGAAACTGAGAGTATTGGTGGGAAAAAGTATTATTTTGTTATTGTTGACGATTACTCTAGATACACTTGGGTAGAACTTTTAAAAGACAAATCAGAAACTTTTAATGCTTTTAAAATTCTTTATAAAAGAATCAAGACTGTTTTCAATACTAAAGTAAAGAGAATTAGGTCTGATCATGGTAGGGAATTTGAAAATGTTTTGTTTACTGAATTTTGTGAAAATAAGGGTATCATGCAAGAGTTTTCTTCACCAAAAACCCCACAACAAAATGGAATTGCGGAAAGAAAGAATAGGACTTTGCAAGAAATGGCTAGGGTTTTGCTTTTATCAAAACATTTATCTAAAAGGTTTTGGGCTGAAGCTTTAAATACTTCTTGTCATATTATTAATAGAGTCTATCTTAGAACTAATTCCAATATAACTCCATATGAGATTCTTAACAATAAGAAACCAAATGTGAAGTATTTTCATGTTTTTGGTTGTGTTTGCTACATTTTGAATGATAGGGATCAATTGCATAAGTTTGATTCAAAAAGTGATAAAGAGTTCTTCTTAGGCTATTCTAGAAATAGTAAAGCCTATAGAATCTACAATTTGAAAATTGACACTGTGCAAGAATCAGATAATGTTGTATTTGATGATGATTCTAGTCTTGCAGGAACAAATTTTGAAGAGGATGTTATTGATCTGGTTGAAATTTCAAAACTTATAGATTCTGACCAAAATAGAAATGTTGCGCAAAATGCGCCAGCATCTGAGACAACATCAACTAAAAAGTCAGAACCTATAGAGTATCCAAATATTTTTGATAAAACTCCGTCTTCATGCATACTGAAAAATCATCCATCAAATCAAATCATTGGAGAACAATACTCTGGAATTCAAACAAGAGGGAAGATGAGCGTAAGTAATGTGATAAGATCCATATGCATGTCTTCTAAATGCAATCTTGTGAATCATGAATGTTACCATTCTTTAGTTGAGCCTAAAAATATTGATGAAGCATTAAAAGATTAGAATTGGGTAAATGCCATGCATGAGGAATTAAATCAATTTGAGCGTAATGAAGTATGGACTTTAGTTCCTAGACCCAAAAATATTAATGTGATTGGAACTAAATGGATATACAAGAATAAAACTGATGAATCTGGCAATATTGTTAGGAATAAGGCTAGATTAGTTGCTCAAGGCTATACTCAAGTTGAGTGAATTGATTTTGATGAAACATTTGCACCAGTAGCTAGAATTGAGTCTATAAGACTATTACTTGCAATTGTATGTTTCATTAATATTAAATTGCATCAAATGGATGTTAAAGCTGCTTTCTTAAATGTCATTTTAAATGAAGAAGCATATGTTGAGCAACCTAAAGGATTTGAAAATCCAGATTTTCCTAACCATGTTTTTAAATTGCAAAAGGCTTTATATGATCTTAAAAAAGCTCCTAGAGCTTGGTATGGTAGGTTAAATGATTTTCTTATTCAAATTGGTTTTGTAAGAGGAGAAGCTGATAGAACTTTATTCATCAAGCATGTTAATTCTAAAATTTTGATTGCACAAATATATGTTGATGACATTGTTTTTGGTTCTACATGTGATTATATGTTGAAGGACTTTGTGCATAAAATGACATCAACATTAGAAATGTCCATGGTTGGTGATTTGAATTACTTTCTAGGTCTTCAAATCAAACAACTTAAAGATGGAATTTTATTTTCACAAAGTAAATATGCAAAGAATTTGGTTAAAAGATTTGGTTTAGAAAGTGCTAAACACATGAAAACTCCTATTGGATCATCTAAAAAATTGTCTAAAGGTAATGCTGGCAAAAATGTTGATCCAATATTATATAGATCGATGATAGGAAGTCTTTTATACCTAACTGCTAGTAGACCGGACATTATTTTTAGTGTATATTTATGTGCAAGATACCAAGCTGATCCAAAAGAGTCACATTTAAATGCTGTCAAAAGGATTATCAAATATGTTGCCGGCACATGTGATCTTGGTATTTGGTATAGCAAAGATACTAACAATTCCTTGCTAGGTTATAGTGATGCTGATTGGGCAGGTGATAGTGATGACAGAAAGAGCACGAGTGGAGGTTGTTTCTTCATGGGAAATAACTTAATCTCTTGGCATAGCAAGAAGCAAAATTGTGTTTCTCTATCCACGACCGAGTCAAAATATATTGCAATAGGGAGTTGTTCTACTCAATTACTTTGGTTAAGGAAAATGTTTGATGATTATGGTTTAAATTGTGATATGCTCACTGTTATGTGTGATAACACTAGTGCAATTAATATCTCAAAAAATCTTGTGTAACATTCATTAACTAAGCATATTAGTATAAGGCATCATTTTATTCGAGATCTTGTAGAGAAAGAAATTGTGAAGTTAGAATATATTTCTACTGAAAAACAACTTGCGGACATTTTTACAAAAGCCCTTGATGACCAAAGATTTTCATCTCTTAAGAAATCTCTTGGTCTATGCACTATTAATTAAATTTATGACGAGTGTTGTAGCAAATGGTGACAGCATTTGTGACAACATTTATTAGTTCTCATAATTTTGACTAAGTATTTTTTATATTTCAGTTACTTTATAACTTGATTAGATGTGTTATTGTTTTCGTACTTACATGTTGGAACATTTGAAAGTCCTGGACACACATCTCTTAAATGCCGTTAAAAATATACACTAAAATATGCTAAATCACTGAGTAAATATGGGACACGGAGCTCGCAACTACGATGATCTCTTTCAAAAGGTGATCAAAACTGCATCAATTTGTTCATAATCCATTGAGTAACTATGGGACACGGAGTTCGCTACTACGATGCTCTCTTTTGAAAAGATGGATCAATATGAACTAAAATAGTGTTTTGTAAAAAAAAAATTGGGGCAACACTAATGAAGCAAATTCATGTAAAATCCGTGTTGAGATGTGTGTGTGCCGACATATTTGACAACATCTACTAGGGCACGAAAATTTGACTAAGTCTAAGATAGTTATTTATTTTCTGAAATTTATTATTATTAAGTCTTAATTATGTGAATTAATTCTCTAAATTTATTTAATTAATTATGTGCAGTAATGGGTAGTTATTTAATTTTATTTCCAAATCAACCCACTTCCTTATTTTTCGAAATGATGGGTGGTGTTTTACACCACCACATCACAATTATGGGTAGTGCTCTTCAAGCAGAAAAATTTCGAAAATAACTTCCAATTCATAACTCCATAAATTAGATCTCATTTTGCTTATCATTTTTGCCTTATATCAATTGTTGCCTAAGTTAATTCATTTGTTTGCATTAGATTGGAAAAGGTATTATTTGTTCACTTGTGTAGTATCACTTCATCTCCTTCCTTTTATTTAAGTTTGAATTCTTTTTGTTGATTATTTTATTAATTATTTCTCTTTCTTCTTTGATTTGATTAGATGGCGTCGGATGACTCTGCTTCTTCACTTTCCTCTCAAACGAAATCAAATTCACAAACCCAAGTAAACCCTCTCTGAAAATCCTTGCTTCAATGGCTTCCTCACCAAAAACTCAGAATATCGCTGAAAATGCCCAGGCATCGGCACCAACATCGTCGTCGATTACCTTCGGCTCGATGGAAGTTCCGATTCTTGCTGCCCCTCAAACTCTTACCTTCACAAATCCTCTCTCAATCCAATCCGAAATGGCTCCTTCCTCTTCCATAATGCCTACTGTTCCTGGAACCTCAAAACCCACACCACAGGAGCTAGAAACATGTCCGATTGAAATTAAACTTCCAACGGACGCGATGAAGGATGATATGGTTGCTGCCTACAACCAACTCTGCCTTCAAACGACTACACTTGTAATCGTTGTGGGGGAGAGTGTGATTGACTTGGAACCGGTGAGAAGAATGGCGCATACAGAAGACTATGTCAATGAACGAGCATCAGAGGGTGAAACTGACTCAGAAAATGGTTCCGGCGACTCTAAACGCTCCAGTGAATCTCTGCACCTGGGAGAGCGGCTCCAAAAAGTTCGTAGTCGTGGGCGTGGAAAGAATGCAGCTCTTGGTGGTAAACGGAGGATTTCCTACAGAACAATGGGAAAGAAGGTGAACTATTTTGAAAAGAGGAGAAAGGTACTGGAAGATGGGATTGCTTCTAATCCTATCAAGGTATTTGGCGAGAATGAGGAGAAAGAAGCCTCCCTTGCTCCAACTGGAAATAAGGAAAGCTCGGAGGAAACTGATTCCAGCATGAACATTCCGTTGAATCAGTACATTGCTCAGAGAAAATCATCAAGTAAAGAGAAAGGGAAAGAAAAGGCTATCCTACATGATGTTCCCGTGAATGCTGCTGAAGATGTTGCCTCTCCGATGGCAACATCAGAACCTGAACAATCAGAAGATGATGAGCAACATTCTGAACAACACTCAGATCCATCTTATCAAGCTGAGGAAGGTCAGGTACATTCTAATTCTAGTAATAATGATGATGATGCTTTGTCTGATGAGGATTTGGATTATCATGCTGTTGATAGCAAGAGGTTTAAAGAAATTAGGTCTAGGCTATTGATTACTGAGAAATTGATCAAGGTTTCTGATTTTGAAAAACTTGGGATTGTCAGATATTTGGAGGAAAGAATGCTGTTATACTCTGTGACTTGTGCTAAACCATACTTTGTTGAATGGGTTTATGAGTTTTATACTAATTTGCATGCACATACTGGAAGGGAAAACTCTAAATTCTATGGAACTACTTGGTTTAGAAATGTGAAAATTATGATGAATTCAAGGGTAATTAATAGTGTTCTGAAATCTGAAAATTGTGTTGAACCTGTGATTGAGGATATGGATGGTGTGATTTCTGTGCTGACTGGTGGTTTAGTTTCTACTTGGGTGAATAGACTTAGTGCTTCAAAGTTGACAAGTTTGTTCTCTATACTGCATAAGTTGGTTGTTTACAATTGGCTGCCTTCAACAAATACTACAATTTTGACAAAGGAGCAGGCCGTCCTTTTGTACAAAATTCACATTAAACAGTTTGACCTGGGGCAAACAATATTCAGGAATATGCTGAGCTATACTGGTCCTATCTCTGGGAAAGGGTTGCTTCCCTATCCATGTTTGATCTCCTTATTGCTAGAGGATAAGGATTTTATTAGGCCAGCAGATGAAACAATCAGCAGCTTTCAAGCAAGCTTTAGAGTTGCTCACACCTTACTCTGTGGACCAAGGGTTATTGATGTTCCTTTGCCCGGTGCAAATCCAGCCAACACTGATCAAAACCAACCCTCTGCCTCACATGCTGCTGAAGATGTTGGCAACATTAATGCCAACATATCACCTGGAGGATCCATCCTTTCTGTCCAACTAACTCCCTCTTATATTCTTGATGAAATCTCTTCTTTGCAGACTACTATTAATAATTTTCTGGCAAATGTGGAGGATTTGAAGATAAGAAAAACATTTTGGGAGAGGCTCCTTTCCACTCCAACAGGGGGAGTAGCTCCTGATGTTGATACAACAAATGCTGGGGGAGTGCAGTTCATGGAAGTTGATGTTGATCCAGAAGAACCAGGAAATGCAGTTGTTGCTGAAAATGCTGTTCAAGATGATGCCAACATTCTAAGGCAGACTGTTGATGAGGTGGTTACTAATGAGGTTGGGGTCTCACAATCTATTCCTGATCATGTTCTGAATCCAGATGCTGATTTTCAGAGTTAATCTTGGTTGGTGATGATGTTCGAAGTATGGGGGAGCTTATGATGTTCAGTCCTTTCTCTCCTTTACTTCATGTCTTGGAAAAATGAACTTTGTTTTTACTTAAGACTCTGTTTTTATTTTATAAGTTGTAATAGTTGATAGCCTAAAAACAGTTCTTTTCTTAGGCTATTCTGATTCGTGTTTTTTTTTTGCTGGGTCTAAAGCATTGTTTGTATGCTTTATGAACCTTCTCTGTTAATCGTTTATTTTATGCTCTGATTTGTTTTGGTTTATAGTTATCCTTTTGGTCTATAAGCACCTTATGTTGTGCTTTATGTTCGAAAAACTTGTTTTGGTTTATAGTTATCCTTTTGGTCTATAAGCACCTTATGTTGTGCTTTATGTCCACAAAACTATCTTTTTACTTGCTTTATTTTATTTGGTTCGAATAAAATTTTTCATCACTTCTTTTGATGAAAATTTTATCATTTCGTCTACATAACTCTGATCAACTCTAATCAAATTTATTTGATTATAGTCAACATTAGTGTGTTGTAGTAGAAAGGCAAAATTGGGGGAGATTGTTGATGTTGACGAAAAATGTTATGCAATGTATTGCCATCATTTTAGACAACATCAGAATTCGCCCTTTCTACTAACTTTCCTAATGATTTTTCCATGTTATGTTATTTGTCTAGGCAAGGCAGTTGAAGACGTGAAGATTCAAGAAGGTTCAAGAATGTCAGGCGGTTCCATAGCTTGAGTAGAGGAATATCCACTAACTTGGAAG
This sequence comes from Prunella vulgaris, assembly GCA_026898435.1. Taxonomy (NCBI): domain Eukaryota; kingdom Viridiplantae; phylum Streptophyta; class Magnoliopsida; order Lamiales; family Lamiaceae; genus Prunella; species Prunella vulgaris. The sequence continues at coordinate 134,074 of JAPKLY010000734.1, read as the reverse complement.
TTATCAATCATGGGTGATTATTTTGAAGCCCACTACTTGGCTTCATTGTGGAGTGGAGAGCTCAATTATCACGTCTATAAATAGAGCACCAATTCATTATTTTTTGTATGTCCAAAAAGTGTAATTTAGAGTTGAACGGATCATGTGTCATTCACTAGATTCTAGGTTATACACGGTTCATCAGAATGTTGGGAACATGAGTCTTGGCATTGTTCACAACATTCATTATTTGATCTAACAATCCGTTCGGCTGAACGTAGACGTGTTAGGTTTTGTTTAGGTTAATTTTTATAGGTCTTGTTTAGATCCTTGTGCGATCTTGTGTAGGTCTTGCGCGGCCTTGAATTTAGGTTTCTTGTGTAAACCTTGTATTTATCTCACTACAAGTTATAGTGAAGTTTTCCTGCTAATGAAGCAGCATAGTCTATACATTTTGTATAGCCTATGAAAATTTTGATATCCCTTTGCAAAAGTGTGCGTTTAAGTCTTCCGCTGTGTAGTGTTGTCTTTTATGTTCTCAACATTTTTAACAACACTTCTCTAAAACATTTTCAATCTCACGCACCAGCACCTTCAAGTGGCATCAGAGCCACAAACTAGCTTAAGATCCTATGTTTGTGTATTTTTGCAATGGAATATCCATTAACTCCCGCACTAAAACCTCCTATCTTAGATGGCTCCAATTATTCATATTGGAAACCAAAGATAAGGATGTATATCAAGTCTCTTGATGAAAGAGCATGTAGGAGTGTACTATACGGTTGGACATAGCCTCTACATCCAGCCGATGATGATCATGAAGCCCGTGCCAAACGAGAAATCGAATGGACAAATGATGAGGTAACAGTTGCTAACTACAGTTCGAAAGCCCTTAATGCAATATTTACATCAACCGATGTATCTATGTTTAAGATCATTTCGAATTGTGTGTCAGCAAAAGATGCTTGGGACCGTTTGCAAGAACATTGCGAAGGTTCTGAGAGTGTTCTTAGAACTAAGCTTAGAATGTTAGGTACAAAATTTGAAAATCTTAAAATGAAAGATGATGAAGATATATCTTCGTATAGTGAAAGGATCATTGAGATTTCTAATGAATCACATTCATTGGGTGAACCTATCTCTAATACAAGATTAGTCCATAAGGTTTTAAGAACCGTACCAAAACGTTTTGATGCAAAAATTTGTGCTATTGAAGAAGCCAAAAACACTGATCTTATAAGTCTTAATGAATTGATTAGTATTTTAAAAACTTATGAGATGAATTTTGAGCAAAGAGATGAAGTTAATTCTGATAAAAAGGTTGTTACTTTGAAAAATGATGCTTCTAGTTCTAAAAACATTTCTTTTGTTACTGAAGTTGATTCGGATGATGAATGTTCTGAAATATGTTCCGACACTTCTGATAACATTTCTTTATTAACCAAGCAGTTCAATTCATTTTTAAAAATAGAGCTAATAGGTTAAAATTAAATATTCAGAATAGGAATCAAGGTACTTTTACTCCTAAAATGTTTGAAAAGAAAGAAAGTTTTGATAGATCAAAACAGTTTAATAGGAGTAATAAACCTAAATTCGATCCCGAGTATAGAAAGAATGTTAGGTGTGATGCATGTACTGGATATGGTCATTATGCTAATGAATGTGCTAACACCTTGATTAGAAAGAAATTGAATTTTAATACTAACTTGAGTGATGATTCTGATAATGAACCTGACATTGAAAAAAATGAAGAATTTGCTTTCTCTGCTAGAATTCTTTTTGAGTTGGTCGAACGGGACGTATGATTTTGAAGATATGCAAGGCAACCCTTCGTCATACACTTGGAACGCGGCACAACTCAAGAATTTCTACTAGTAAAGACTTGTAAAAAAATTTCTTTTGAAACCTTGCTTTCCCAACATGTATAGGGGCAAGCAGGTTTAGTTCAGATAGAGTCAAGTCTGTAAAGTCATATTATATTGAATAAAGAAGATGTTTCCTTTCAAATTGGTGTATCGAAAGATGTCTCAAGTTATAAGCTCAAAGGACTTACGAGTCAAAAATAAAGGCTAGGTATTGAGACTAACCCTATGGGTATACCAGTAAAAGGGAGTCCATACCAATCAATATGCCTACATCTAAAGAGATGAGAAATAAAAGGTGTAAATTCACGATTCCGTAAAAGGAAAAGTAAGACGAATCAATTAAAACACCATACACAAAAATGAGCAAAAAATAACTTAAGACAAAAATATCAACAAAACACAAGTGTTAACAAACTTGGAAGAAAGGAAACTGCATATTCATTGATCTAAAAAAAAGTTCAAATACATAAGGGGCGCCTTCAAGGGCGAAGAAGCAGAAAGTTACAAGTAAAAAGCAAAAAGCAACAAAAAGTCCAAGGTAAAGAGTGCCAAACACTCTACTGCTCACCGGGCTGAGTGTCCACCTGCCCACTGCCTTGGCCCATTTGCTCGCCGGCCTACTCGCCGGTCTAGTCACCTATTTGCTCGCCGGCCTACTCGCCGGTCTGGTCGCCTATTTTCCCGCTGGCGCCTGAAGGAGAGAGACCCGGAAGAACTTCAATAGGACACAGACCCTCAGTGTCTACCATTACGTCATCCTCGGCGTCTATCTGAAGAGGCAGATAGCTTCCACCGATAATCTTAAGGGTGGGAGGCACAACACTAAGGTCAACACCCATCTCCTCGAGATCTCCGATGTCAACAACCAAACCCTCCTTGAGAGGACGCTCGGTGAGGAAGTCCGTAAACTCCTTCTTCAGGGCCGTCCAAGGGTCTTCATTTTCACCAACAGCATGGTGATAGGCCCGGAGGTTTTCAGCAAAGGCGTAGATGAACCTAAAGTCAGAAGACTCGGCTCGAATGTCGGCGACAGCATCGGCAGTGAAGCAGTCAGTGTGCTTGGCCTTGTGCTCGACAAGTTGAGTCCGGGTAGTTTGAAGTTCTCTTTCCAATTCAGCAACCTTCTCTTGGGCTACCCGGCCCTCCTCCAATCGAGCCCTCATACTTGCCAACTCGGCACGAAGACCCTCAGCTTCGGCCTGAGCCCTCTCAGCACTATCAATTGCCGACTGCTCGGCCTTAGCCTTAGCCTCTAGAGTTGCCGCTTTCTTCTTAGTTTCATCTCTTTCCTTCCTCAGAGTGTCGTTCAGCACCGTATACGACTTCTCCAAAGTCACGGCTTGCTCGATGGCGCGCTAAGTAGTGATGAGAGCACCACTCGAATGATGCATAGCCGTGCGGATATTATCGGTTATTGACTGATGCTGAATGACAGCATCTTGAGGTTGGGTCCAGTGGCGAACGACAGACTCGACGGCTCCTTGAACCGAACCCTTGAGTTCGTTAAGAGTCTTAGGAGGCCGAGCGAGTGCGAACTGATGCACCACCGCACCTCGATGAAGATAATGCGAGGGATCGTACCTACATGAAAGATCATACAAGAAAATACTTAGAAAATTTCTTGAAAAACTAAGTATAAAGATGTTAAGGCCAAGAAATCATACCCTGCCGCCCGGTCATGACCCCAGCCGAGGTAGGAGATGTCTGACAATTACCCCACGGAACGTATGGGTGCGGGGGCAGTAGAGGTGCCGGTAGAGACGGGGAGTATGGGTTCTGAAACTTTAACCCGGCCCGAGCCTCCAGAACCCGAGGCTCTCGTGGTCCTTGCTCTCTTAGCAGTCTCCCCCTCACACTCAATGCGCGAATCGTCGCCTCGTTGTAGGCGACGACTACCACCACTAGCAGAACCACTGGGGGCTTGCCTATCCTCAGCACGAGGAGCCCGTGGAGGCGCTGTAGATCGGGTGCTAGGTCCGGTACCCGCTCCTTTCTTTGCTTGGGCCGCCTTTTGAGCAGCTAACACGACGGATGGAGGATCCCTCTTGGTTCTTGCCATTCCAAACCGTTAGTTTAATGTTCGAAAGGATGGGGGAATGGCAATAGTGACATCTGCGGCTGCAAGCATCAAGAAGACAAGAAAAGAGTTAGAAATTTTTTCACAATTTTCACAATGCAAGCCAAAGGTCCAAAGAACATGACAAATATACCTGCAGGACGAGCAACTTGAGCTCGTAGGTGGTGAGGAGTTGTGATCAACCCCGAGGCGATGCGACAATTGGGATTGTTCAGATATTCCTGTCCTTCTTGTTGCGACGGCAGACAAGGATGCAAGGAAACTTGAACTCCTCAGAAAGACTTGTCTTTTTCCAGCGCTGAGGAGTCAAACCTGCAACACAAAGGACAAGGCATTAGATACAATAACGAAGACAATGCTTAAAGTGCAAACAAGTCCTACGCTGCAACTCGTCAAACTCAGTAGGGGACATGATTCATCCCCCAAGTCCTTCATTATTATCCGGGGCACGCCAATCTCCTCCAATAAAAAAGAACTGCTCCTTCCAGTCCTTCACCTTATTAGGCAATCCCTCGAAGATCCTCATGTCGCTCCTCGCCTTGAGGTAATAATAACCTTGGCCCTCTTCGGAACATTTGCTGAGGCAAAGGGTATAATTCACCTCGTGCGGAGTTAGACGGTCTTTATACTTCTCCAAAGTGAAGACCGTGCAGATTGATATCAGGTACGTCCAGGCATTGGGTGTTAGTTGTGTAATAGCCAAACCCGTCGTCTCCAACAAACGGCTAATCAATGGGTGTAGGGGCAAAGTCACTCCGGCGGCTAGTGTGTGCAAGTTAATCGCCGTTAGACTTTTCGGAGGACAATCAGCTCTTTCATTCTCCCGAGGAGCGTACATTGTCACGTCACATGGAATATGATACTCTCTCCGGATGCTGTCAAGGTCATCCTCATCAATAACACTCACCACAGTGTTTGCCTTGTAGTTGGTACGGTCACCCTCTTCAAGCTCTCGATATTGTCGGGGAGGAGTGGGGAAATTAATAGTATATCTTTCATAGTAAGCTCTCCAATCGAACTCGTGCTCAATACCTTCAGGGATAGACCTCTCAGACATGTGAGGATGTGGGAAGCCTACGGACTTAAACCACTCGTTGATAGAGTCATCGTCGTCGATACTGGAGAGCACGTTAAAAGCCTCCTGGTCATCACCTTAGGAGCGAGCAGCGGGTTGCTCGACCACCTGCTCGCCAGGCTGGTCAACCTCTACAACCTCAGAATCAGAACCCGTCAGATGCACTGAGGAAAGCCCGGCAATCGGACCACCCTCCTCTACCGGTCATTTGCCCAGATTCCGGTGAGAAATCGTACGGCTTGAAAACGACGATATGACTCGAGAAAAGAGTGGAAAAGAAGTTTATCCTAGGAAGAGGCTAACTACTGATTGGAAATGTCACCACCAAGATTCTGATCAGGTATTCCGATGGAGAATTCGACGAGCAAGCACAGAAAATGGAAATTCGAGAATTAAGAGAAAAAGAGGATAATACGAGAAGAGGAATTAAAAAGAGAAAATAAGTGCGAAATTACCTTTGAATCAAAGACCCCCAATCACCGCGAAGAAATAAGAAGGTAAAATGCCGGAAAACTCGAAGACTTGAATCGCCGGAAAATTCTGAGAAATGAACAAGTGAAGAAGAAGATAAATAGTGTAAAAGAGCCCTTTTTATACCTTAGGGTTAAAAGAAAAAAGGAAAAGAAATTTCAGGGGACTACTTTGCAAGAAATTCAAAAGTTTTTTAAGTGTGCGCGTCTTTTTGTGCGACTGATTGGCACAGTACACGAGAAGATGCCTCGTTTTATGGAGCATCGCTTCCTTTGTAAAGGGAAAGGACGAGCATGAAAGCCGAGCACATAGTCGAGCGCCATACTGCTCACCGAGCTGCTCGTCTACCTGTTCGCCAACACAGTGGATTAATTCCAGCATACGCTTTGATAAAGAAGAATCAAATCAAAGCATATGCTGAGGGGCAAATGTTGATAAAATCATGTAAGCCCAATGATTAAAGAACAATTAAAGTGTATGTTGCTTGCCAACATGCTCGCCTAAGCCCAGAGATGACAAGGCAACGAGCCCACGTCGCCACTCCCCAGTTGCTCGCCTAAGTGCTCGCTAGGCTGCTCGCCAGCTTGCTCGCCCAAGCCTTGGGTGACGAAGCAACAAGCCCACGTGACCAGGATCAAGTTGCTCGCCTCATTGCTCGTCTGGCTACTCGCTAGCTTGCTCGCTTGACTCAACGGTGGCAAGGCAACAAGCTATGGAGCCAAGTCCAAGCTGCTCGCCCCACTGCTCGCCACGCTGTTCGCCTGAATGCTCACCCTTCGCTCTCAGGAATGAAGACACAGATGTCCAAGGGCTTACAAAGAGTGCGTAGGTTAGTTAGGTTGAGGTTAGTGGAGCAAGTGGTCAAGAGGATGACAAGTGGAGGACACTTGTCACCTCCAGAAGCCATATAGTTTAAAATGATGACACCTCACCAAGGGGAGGGTATAAATACTTGTAAACACCTCATTTGTAAGGATCTGATTTCCAAACATAAGGAATACATTACAAATGTTCTCTCTCTACAATCCACTTGACTAATCAAAATTATATCTTTGAATATTGTTTGAGTAGTTCCTAAGAATTATTAGCCACATAAATACCCGATTAATAGAATTGCTCAACAATCTCAAAATGCTTAAATCATCCAAGTATCAAGCATTATAGAATCAATACCACTCTAAACAAGACATGAATAAAGAAATAAGTCCACTACATCTAATATGAACTCTCAACAATATCCACACAACAATTAGACTATCTCATGCATCCATCACTCTAAACTAGTAACAATATGAATATCATATCAGATAAAACAAGTCATCATATAAGCACAAGGTCACAAACATAAGAAAGATGGTATAATCAACCTAAACATTGCATTGCAATGACATTTGAAAAACGAACGCACCCCCAAACTTTTTTGGACCAAGGGTCTAAAAAGTTTGGCAAAGTGGAGAAAAAATCATGCAATGCACTCAATTAAAAGCAAGCTACTAAAAGCATCATTACAAAATCCAAGACAATTCATCACAATCAAAGCAAACTAAGCAAACAAACATCCTAAAAATCCTATAATATCAATACAATACCCAAAACATCTCAAATGAAATTACTAAAAATACAGATAAGGAAGCAAGATAAGGGAGGAGAAAGCATTACCCATCCTCATGAAGTTAGTACACTTCACGGAGAAGGATAAATCGGATGAGTGAAATGTCGCTCCCCAACATGCCAATTCATCGTAGCCCGTTGAGCTTCGAGAATCTCCACAATATTAGTGCCCATGGTCGTCACATCAGATCGAATAGAAGTCACATCCGATCAAAGAGTATGGAAGTCATCTTGCATGTTGTTCACGTCCTCACGAAGATGTGAGTAGTCACTCCTAAGATCGTTGACATCAATCCTCAAAGATTGGACTTCATAACCCCACTCATTGTAGGTTAAGCCTTCAAACACATGGACCCCTTCTTGCTCAAAGTAGTTTTCCTCATGCTCTTGCTCTTCTTGTGCTTCCTCTTGTTCTTATTCTTGTGCTTGTGAACTAGATTCACCCCTTGCTCTCTTGTTCATCTTCCGATTAAATTGCTCCTTCACTCTAAGTTGCTCGGGAGAATCAAACTTCAAGTTTTCCCTCTTCTTCACCGTGATCAAGTCATACTCAAGTAGAGGGAAGAGATCCTTGATATTGTTCCCAACAAAACAAAGAACATTCATTTTCTTCTTAAACTTCTTTGTCCTTACCATGTAGTCCACGTTAATTATCTCACCTATTACACCCTCTCTTTTCGGTGACAGACTCACCCTTTGAGCAATCAAAGCAATTAATCCACCATAAGAACAATTGGGCTTAGAGACTTGTTGAACAAGGTTCTTGAGAAGATATGCCCCATAATCGACCTTCTTAGAAGTCAACATCACGTTCAAGATGTATAGCTCTTCACTTCTCACTCTACTACTCTCAAGTCTAGAAAAGATAGAATTTGCTAGTATCTTACGCACATAAACCAATATCGGATTAGCAAGAAGAAAAGATCTAGAATGTTGAGCAATATACTCATTTTCATCCTTGCTAATCTTGTGCCACACATCTTGAGCTCCAGTAAATCTCTCTCAAGCATAGAAGTTACGCCTCTCAATGTTCTTCTCACAACCAAAGAATTTGTTGATTTGGTTGGTGGTCAAGACATAATTCTCATTGTAGATCCAAGATCTTGCTTTGTAGGGTATTCCATCACTCTCCTTGACTTGAAGTGTGCTTAGGAACTCGATATTCAATTTCGTGAAGGAATTGAAGTGTTGAATGTCAAGCAAACCTCTCCAACCAATGTTAGCGAACATTTCTTCCACATGTCCCCCGAAATTGCACAATGCCATAGACCTTTAGTCAAAGTATCTTCCCGAATGAAATTCGATGGTGTAAACTTTCTCTAAGGCTTTGAAATTTTTTGCATTATCCTCGAAAGACAGTCCATGGTTTGAGGGCTTGTCTCCACATTTAGCCAAACACTCATCCTCTTGTGTAGGATCGTTCCAACCCTTATTAGTTCTTGAACTCGAAGCTCTCCCTTTTCCTCTTTTCGACATGGCCTACAAAATGTAAAGTATGAACAAGAGAGTAGTAATGAACTCAAATAAATCATCCATCTAGTGCACATTCACAAGCTAAGTACGAACTATGGGGTCTTAGTCTAAGAATTAAGGAAATAATCATGCACTTCATTATTCATGCCAATGCTATTCACAATTAATCCTCAAATAAGAAAATTCATAAGTAAATTAATCAAGTTAATCCAACCTATTACTAATATAGCTCATAACTACTAGCATTAAGCAAGGCTTCATGAAAAAAATCCAATCTTTGCACAAAATATTCCAAAATTCGTCACTATGCCTACCCCCAAAAATTCAAACGTCAATTAAATCCCAAATACTTAAAATTGACATGCAATTGGGTTCCCAATGGATTACCCATCAACAATGTAGCATAAATTCATCACTAATTGCACAAGAACAAGCTTAGAATAAAAAATCCCAAAATCATGCATATGAACCCTAAACATGGAATTTCTAACTCTAGCAAATTAAACCATAGAATTTCTTCAAAAAGATAAGAAATAGAATGAGGAGTGTAAAAAGAAAATACCTATGGAAGGAATTAATCAAAGAAGATGTAATTGTTGAAATATAAGAAAATTCTTCCTTCTTCTTCCTCTTGGTTTTGAGAGAGTGATTGTCAAGATTCTTGAGTGTGGAGTGTGTGTTTGCGTGTGAGTAATTATTGGTGTAGGAAGTGAGTGAGTCAACCTTGGAGTGTGTGGTCAAAGTTGGACCAAGATTGGTCAAAATCCGAAATTGGTGCATGGCACGCGAGCATGGGCAGCTCGATGCGCGGTCCCATCCACGCGCTTGTCCACGCGCATACCTCTTACCGCGGTCTCGTAGCCAGGCGCACGAGCTCCTTAAGGTGGTGGCACGGGCATGGTCATGTGGACGCGCGGTCCCGAGTCTTGTTGCACCGCTTCCAATTTTTGCCCTTTTACACCCTTTTCTTGCATTTTTCTTACATTTTTCCTACACAACACAACTTAGAACTCCCAATACATCATCAATGGTCACCAAGCATCAAAAAATTAATCACGCAAATCGAAAATTAAGCACGAATCACACACCTAAACTTTTTCGGATCAAGAATCCTAATAAAGTTTGGAAAGAGTGATTAATCAAATTTTGCTAGCTTAATACACCAATGAACACTTAAAATCAACTCCTAAACCAAGTATCTATCAAAACCTTAACCAATTATGTACTCCTCAAAGCTAATCTTGCTCAAATAAACTCACAATCAAAGAGCAATTATTTCACATCACTATAAAGCTAGAGTTGGCAATCTTACTTCCAAACCTAAAATCATCAAAACAAATCACACCAATAAGCAAAAATTAACTAATCAACAAAATAAAGGATATCACAAAGGATATAAAGGATGGGTTGCCTCCCATCTAGCGCTTGGATTTAACGTCCCCTAGCCGGACACAAGTAAGCTCACGTGAGAAATCCACCAAGAATAGAGTGACTTACCTCAGTCTTCTTCCTTTTCCAAAAATTACCCCCATTTTTCACAATCTTCTTGCTTTCTAAATTCACTTTCTTCCTCTTTTCGAAAGGAACAACTTCAAGAACATCACTCTTAAGATCAAGAGCACTCATCTTCACCTTGTCCTTCCAATATAACTCATCCCGTACAACTTTGATCTCATTTTTCACCTCTTTGCTTGGGGAACTCGTTGAGGAATCATTAATAGAGAAAGTAGCTCTCTCATGATTCATCCTCAAGGTAACCTCTCCTTTTTTGATATTAATCAAAGCATCCGATGAAGCAAGAAAAGGCCTCCCAAGTATGAGAGGTGTATCATCATCTTCATCCACATCTAGAATCACAAAATCCATGGGATAGAGAAACTTACCAATTCTTACCACCACGTCTTCCAAAACTCCTTTTACTTGAACCTTAGACTTATCCACCAATTGAAGTTTGATAGACGTGGGCTTCATATCCTTCAATCCCAACCTTTTGCTAACCAATACAGCATCACATTAACACTAGCCCCAAAGTCACATAAAGCTTTGATATTATCACTTCACTCGATTTGGCAATCCAAGGTAAAACTACCCGGATCTTTAAGCTTTTTAGGAACGTGACGATGAATGAGCTCACTACAATCTTGTGTGAGTTTCACGGTTTCCGGCTCTTCTCTCTTCGTCTTCATCACCATAAGATCTTTTAAAAACCTTGTGTAAGTAGGCATTTGTTCAATGGCTTCCTTAAAGGGCATATTAGCATATAATTTCTTGAACAAGTCAAGAAACTTCTTCAATCGCTCATCAAGCTTATCCTTCACACTTTGAGAAACTTCCACCTTTCTTTCCATCTCCACCATCCCTTCTTCAACCTTTCTAACCTCACCCCCTAGTGTGACTACCCTCTTCTTTTTCTCCATCTCCCTCTCATCTTTCACATCCACCCCAAGCTTCTTTTATCACCAACAACAAGACAATCACATTTATCACTACACCTTGCATCTTTCACCAACTCATCATAGAAAATATCCATGGCACACGTATTCACTACCTCATTCGGAACATAAACACAAGTAATAGAATTGCAATGCTCACGAGGATTTGTCTCGATAGTAGAAGGAAATTTACCTCAATTTACGTGTGGACTCAAGGATGTAGCGATTTGCCCCATTTGATACTCTAAACTCTTGATTTGCCCTTGTTGTGACTTGTAGAGGTCATCAAATTTCTGATTTGTCTCTTCATGCCTCTTCTCATTCTCAAGTCGCATCTCATCCATCTTCTTCAATATCAAGGCCAAGGTATCCTCCGTACTCTTTCTTCCTTCATTGTTAGGTGGCTTAGAGCCTGGATCAACCCTCGGTGGCAATTGTAACGCTCCTTTAGGATTGGCATAGGAAAATTTGTCATGCCTCCTATTGGGATTGTAAGGAGGGTTCCCTTGTTGGTAAGACGGTCCTTTTTGGCGGAAAGGTGGAGATACATATGGCCTCGGATTGTTAGGATATGAATTGTTGTATTGAGGTCTTCCCATGTAACTCACCTCTTCTTGACTTGAAGGTATAGGAGATGACACACTCTCTACCACACTCACTTGCATAGGAGCCGGTGCTTGGCTTTGTCCTCCATACATCATAAGCATGACATTCTTCATGTTCTCTTCAAGTAAGGACACTCTATCCCCAGTTCCCGCATTCGTAGCACTTTGAAAAGTGTCATTCACTGCAATATTCTCAATAATATCATTGACTTGGCGAATAGTGCGTGTCCAAACAGATCCTTCGGCACATGAATTCAAATAGTTTTTATCCATCTCGTTGAGACCAATAGTAAAAGTCAATAAGATATCCTCTTCCTTGAACCCATGTTGAGGACATGCAAGTAGTAAGTTTAGGTACCTCTCCCACGCATTAGAGATCGTCTCTCTTGACTTTTGGCAGAAATTCTTTATCTCTTCCCTCGCTTTCAACATCTTCGAAGGCGGATATAATTTCTTAAGAAATTGAGAGCTCAATTCTTCCCATGTAGCCGCCTTAGTAGTCATTGATTGTATCCATTGCTTTGCTCTCCCTTTAAGAGTGAATGTGAAGAAACAGAGTCTCTTCTCATTATCCGACATCCCTTGGTACTTGACCGTGTCACAGATTTTCATAAAATTGCTCAAGTGAGCATTTGGATCCTCCCTCTCATCATTACCCTCAAAGGGTGACTCCTTTAGCATCTTCAACAAGTTAGGACTCACTTTGAACTTTACAGCGTCAATAAGTGGCGTCTCTATTCCATCGTAATACTCTCGTACCCTTGGCTCAAAGTAGTTTTTTAGGAGTGACTCATTATGTATGTTGGGATCAATATGTGGCGCATGTGGTTGAGGTCTATAGTGTAAAGGTTGAGGTGGTGGTGGGTATGGGTAGTAAAGATAGTTATGTGGTGGTGGTGGTGGGTAGTAGGGTTGGTTCATGTGGGAATTAGGATATGGTTGATGGTAAGGGTGTTGTAGAGGTTGGTTTTGAGGTGGAAATGGTTGATATGGTAGGTTAGGTTGAGGAATGTTGGGTTGAGATTGGGGAATGTCCCTTTGAGCCAAGTTCTCCTCATCAAGAACTTGTGGCTTCATATTCCTTTCATCTCTAGCTTCCTTACGAGCTTCATTACCTTGATTTTCCATTCTTAATTGCTCAAGACAAGCTTCTCTTCTTTGCCTTCGTAAGCTTCCTTCAATGTTTAAGTCAAGAGGTACTATATTTCCCCTTGGCTTCAAGTGTGCATGTACCTAAAAAGGTCAAGAATCAATCAACAAGCTCAAACAAAAACAACAAGCAAACTAGTTGATCAATGTGGGGCAATAGGAAATTATCTTTTAGGCAAGCTACATTAAGGTCCGTGAAGTCGATGCATAGCCTCCATGTTCCGTTTGGTTTCTTCACTAGGACCGGGTTGGCAACCCACTGTGGGCACAATGCCTCCTTGATCAACTTATTGTCGAGCAGCTTCTTCACCTCCGTGGTTAACACCTCGTACTTGTCTGGTCCGTACTTTCTCTGCTTTTGATGAACAGGTCTCCTCGTTGGGTCGATGTTTAATCGGTGACATGCGTATACCAACGGGATTCCCGTCATGTCTTCATTGGACCAGGCAAACACGTCCAGGTTGGACTTCAAGAACTCTTCCTTCTTGCTTCTGTACGGCTCTGGCAGCTTAGAACCTATGAAAAGTTCCAAGTCAGCCTTGGCCGGTCCACCTGGATTGCTCTCAACTCCTCCACGGGGGTGGCTTTCCTCTTCTTGTTTTTCCATCTTGGCTCACTAATGAGCTCGTCCCAGTCTTCCTTCACCATCGGCTCGTAACCCACTCGAGGTTCAAGGTCATCACTTTCTTCACTAACACTGACGGGTTTACGGGCCTCCTCCACCTCTTGAGGGACTGGGTCAGACGGTTCTTCTACTTGGGGAACTTCGTCAACCTCCATCGGCGCTGGTTGTTGATCTTCCACCTGTCATCCTACTTGAGCAATTTTTGCCTCTTCCGACTGGTTGTCTACCTCCATCAACTCAGTTTCTACTGAGATGATGTCTAGTATGTTGGGCTCGTTCGCCGAAATCTGCATTTCATCTTCAAGAACCAGGACCTGTGTTACAGACTTTTTGGCTTGACCATTTTTTATTTGGAGTAAACACTCTCTTACTTTTTTTTGGTCACCTTTAATTGTACCGACAATAGTAGTAGGTTGAACACGCTGCTTTAAATTCATGAATAAAAGGATGGCCAAGGAACCCGTTGTAGGTGGACTGCTGGTCAACGACAAGGAAATCTACGAGCCTAGTCAGTCTCCTTTTGTGGTCCTCGACCGATACAAATTGGACGATCAGCCTAATCTGACCTACGGGGATGGTTACAGCTTCCCTAAATCCCATTATCCTAGCATTACTAGGTTCTATGTACGACTCGTAATCACCTAGACCATCTAGGGTTGAATTGAAGAGTATGTTAGTTTACGCGCCGACGTCCACTAGCAGCCGGTCACGTTCATGATATTGGCGCTGATCACCAACGAGTCATTCTGGGGTGTGAGAATCCCCTCCAAGTCCACCTGAGAGAAGGTAAGTTCGACAGTAGGCTTGGAGCTGGAACTCCCTTCTTGGACCTGGTTAATGGCCCGGACCTCGGCCTTCCTCTGTGTCTTGGAGATGGAAAGTCTCCCATCTTCTAGGCCTCTGACTGGTCCTACCTGCTCCTCGAGAACCAGAAGTTCTCGGGTTGGTTCTTGTTGTTCTGGTGGAGGAGGAGGTCCCCTATGTCTGTGTTAAGGGCCGCGACGGTCCTCATCATCATCATCGGTCTCCACCCCCTTTCCAGCCTTGTTCTCTTCGCCGGTGCCTTCTTCACGAAGTCTGCCAGCTTTCCATTCTCGTAAAATTTCCAAAGCTGTTTGAGGAGGTCCCGACACTCACTGGTGAAGTGGCCGATGGACTAATGTGAAGCACAAAATTTGTTCGGGTTGAGTTTGATGCGGTCTTGCCGGATTCTCCTCGGCTCATTCAGCATCGCTTTGTCTTTGACCGCAGCGAACACATGGTCAACGGAGACGGTTAACACCTGGTTCAGCTTTTCCTTAAATTCGTCTCCATCCTCAAAAGCTTTCATATTCCTGGGAGCTTTGTAGATGCCCCCAAACTTCTTCCCGTGTGGCTTTTTCTCCTCGGAGCCACCAACCTCTTTCAGTAGTGTCTCCTGCATAGCCACGTACACCCCTGCCTTGTGTCTGAACTCGACATAGGTGTTTGGGCAACACAAGTTCATCTCCTTCCGTAACTCAGTCCCTTTCTTCAGCCCGGCCATCACCGCTAGTATCTTGGTGCCCTCGCTAACAGGCTCTCCCTCCAATAATATCTTGTCGAACCGCTCCAGATATTGCTGGTTTGATTCATTGTTGCCCTGGTGGATATTGGCGAGCTTGTGCTTTTGGGTCAAGTATGACCCGTAGCCAGAGAAATGTGACAAGAACTCCCGCGTGAGTTGGCCAAATGATTGGATTTACCCTGGGGCGAACGAGGAGAACCACCGGTGGGCTCGTTTCCCTAAGGTTAGCGAGAAGTTTCTGCACTGGGTGGCATCCGAGGCTCCCACCGAGATCATATAGTCCGCGTACTTGGAGAAGTTTCTTTTGCACCGGTACTTTTAAGATGGTCGGTGCCAATGATGATGCTGGGAGTGCGGTGGAATCAGTCCCGCCATTTTTGGCAGCTACTTGCATTTGTACCTGCTCCACCACCTTCTTGAGCGTTGCCAGCTCGTCCTCGTGAGCTGCCTCCTGTGGAGGTTGTTCAAGGACCGTACGCCTCACGGATGTATGACCCCGCAGTCCCTCGCTCTGGGACAGCCCCTCCGTGACGTGCTGGAACTGGCGGGCACCGTGTGGGCCTAGTCTGTCGGCAGCCGGCCTTCTCAACCTTTCATATGCGGATCTACATGGACGTAGATCCGACTCCTCTCTTCGGGATGACACTGGGGCGGACTCCTGCTCAGTCTCTTCATGCCTGGGCCCCAGCTTGCCTCGGAGGACTTCTCGAGTCTGATGGGTCGCAGAGACCTCCGTGTATGCAGTAGCTCACCCACCTTGTGAGCCGAGCCTGTCAGTGACCTTCATTTTCCCGGCAGCCTCTCTGTGCTGGCGAGCTCTTGTGGAGCTCGCCTCTTGCTTAGCTGGGAGCTCGCCAGCATGCTCCCTTGGCTGAGTAGCCTGTGTGCATCTGACCGTTTGCTCCCGGGCATTATTGGTGGGAGCTCACTGAGATGCTCGTGCGAGCTCGACTTGCTGATGTTTCTACAGCCTCTGAAGCGCAGCAATGGTGCGCTGGAGCTTGCCGTGGTCATTGAGAATATCCCGGAGGGCTGGGTTCAGCCCGTCTTGTGCCACTGGGGCAGCATCAGCTCGTTGGGGAGCTCGCCGGGTCTCAGCCTGCTGGGGAGCTCGTTGGTGTGAGGTCTCCCCCATCAGTTTGTTTCTGGGCAGTGCACCCTTTCCACCTCCTGGTGGTCGCCGAAGTGTGGGTGTTTTCCTTAGATATTGCACAGGTAATGGGAGTTCGTCTAGTTCGTCAATTTCCAGCAAGGGTATGTTCAACAAGGATCTTTCTAGCCTTGCATGTAAGTAGATTTTCCAGAATCTGGTTTATCCACTAACACGCATGCGTTTAAAGTCCTTTTTGTCTTGTTTTGTTCACAAAATTCTGGGGATTAGTCTGGAAACTGGATTGTTCTTGCTTATCTTCAAATGTTCTTGAGTTTATTCAATAACACTTTCTAATGTTCTTCACAAATCTCTCAATTTTATGGAATCGGAGGTTTGAGGGGCCCTCCTTCTAGCGCCAAATTGTTGATGGAATTTGTTAATCAGATGTTTTAGTGGCTATAATTATCTTGTAATTCCACCAAACAATAATCAATGGGTTAAACGTTCTTGATAATGTTTTAGTGAGAGAGAGTGTGAAGAGTAGTGAGACAAAGTAATTCTGGTGTAATGAGCTTAGAGAGAGAAAGAGAGTACAAGAGACCTATTTATAGGTTTGCATGTTGTGAGGTGGCACCTTATGGGCTTACTTGGCCTTAGGTGCTGACAAGTGTCCCTCACACCTATCCTTACTCACTACTATGTTTTTATTACATCGCTATGTCCTACTACATCACTACTGACTCCCTATATAGCTATCGTCTATACACCGAACTGGGCGAGCTTCTAAGCGAGCTCCTTTGCCTTGTTCTTTTCTGTGATGCGGTGATAGTAGTGGACTTTAGCCTTGTCTCTTGGATATGAGCGAGCTCTAGACGAGCTCCCTTGTAGGTGGGCGAGCTCCCTTGCGAGCTCTCTCTCTCCTGGTGTTGGTCAACTGTTGACACGTCATCATGCATCTGGGCGAGGTCTAGGCGAACTCCTCTGCTACTCTTGGTGTTGACTGGTCAAAGTTGGTGATGTGTCTTTGGACCGTGCTGGCGAGCTCCTCAGCCTTGGTTATTTAATCTTGTAATCATCCATTAGTAGTTCGCCTATCAACAGGTCGGACCACAAGGTCTAGCGACTTGAGCGACTAGTCGGAGACTAATCGGAAGTACCTAAACGGTAAATATAATTTATTACTTAATAAATCAATAATACATTGTAGATAAAATAAGAAAAAAATTTAATGTTTTATTTGTTTTAATTTAATTTTATTATAATTACTTATGATTTGCCGAAAAAGAAATTTAAAAGGGAGAAACATGCTTAATCGGGAATGATTTAGTCGGTATTTAATCGATCTAATCGTTATCTAGTCGGCGTCTAATCGGCCTAGTTGATGTCTTATAAGTTTTAGGCGCCGACTACTACCCCTAAACGTTTTCTTTAGCGACTTGGTATAAATCGGGTCGGCCAAGTCGGGGCCGACTTTTAGAACAGTGGTTTTGATTATAATTGCGCGCACATATATATATATATATACACATAATCTTTCTATATCACTTGTTAAAATTGTTAGGGTATCGTTTATACCCTTTAATAAAGGCAATCCCTCTTTTCTGATAATAAAATTTCAATTGATATTCTAGAATATCAAATGCCCTATTTTAAGACCTGAGAGATGTGCATTTACTTCAATGAACCAACCAATAGGAACACCAACTTCAATTTGCTGTAAATAGTATTTGTTGCGAACAAAAGAAAATCTGTCCCCAATAATTTTAGGCACTGACACACATAATGTGTTTTAAGTAACATCGCTAAAACATATGATTCACAAAAAAGAAAAAAAGTATCCAATATTTCCACATTATTATCTCACTGACACACATAATGTGTTTTAAGAAATATCATTAAAGCATATCTTGCCAAAAAAAAAA